>CAJNSZ010000419.1:3778-33100 GCA_905329745.1 Rotaria sp. Silwood2 | reverse complement strand
ATTTATAATTGGTCAGTTGCCGTTACAACGGATCGTACGATGTGATCACTCGGACGCAGTTACGTTGGTCTGCGTCGCAGTAAGCGTAGTTTCTTATAGAGACCTTCGCTACGATGAATGCCGCGTAGTTATGCATAACTGCGACGTAAAATTGGCTCTGCGCGTAACTGCGGCGCAGTTGCTAAAAAAGAGGCGACATAGGTCAATGTTAAAATGTTCTATAGAGCTAAATAGATCCTTGTTTAAAACAGTAAACAACAAATATTCTTCGTTTTTGTTGTACGTATTTGAGAATACTCATCTTTCTAGTATTAATTTAATCAACGAAAATTTTCTTGAAGTAAATTATAAAAAACCTACATTCGTCTTGCCTACCCAATCAGACAAACTTTTGAGAAAACGCGTTTAAACGCACAGAAATCGCTTTAAAATCGGCAAAAGTGGACGTTTTTGGTTCACACTCGCGATTCCCGACTTTGAGCCAAAAACACCCATTTTTCGGCCTTTTTATGCGTTTAAACGCGTTTTCGAACAAGAAACGCATGTACACGCACACAAAAGAGAGAAAACAGTTGTCGTGATTTTCCAACTCGAGAAACGTGGCTATAATCATTATCATCCATCTCAGGTGTGAAAAAACGACCACTTTTCTCTTTTTTGTATGCGTGTACACGCGTTTCTTGTTCGAAAAATGGGTGTTTTTGGCTCAAAGTCGGGAACCGCGAGTGTGAGCCAAAAACGTCCACTTTTGCCGATTTTAAAGCGATTTCTGTGCGTTTAAACGCGTTTTCTCAAAAGTTTGTCTGCTTGAGTTGTGTTGATTATTGTAATACACGTCGAGAGACTGAATTTGATTAGTTGTATGTTTTGGTATTTCAAGTTGGCAAAGGTCTCTTATATTATCATAAACGCCTGTATTGTTACCTTGCCCAGTCCAAGAATCAGAAATCAGTAGAGTACGATGAGAAGATGCAAAAGGAAGCAAGACACAATCTCGGCAATATTTGACGAGACTAGTTGTAAGTTTTTCTGACTCTTACTACATCCTACAACAACATTCGGAGCTTTGAATAGACGAGCCTGAAATATGTAACAACTATGAGGATGTGGTTTTTGAATTACAGTCGTGTAGGAGAAAAACAACATATGCAAACAACTTACTTCAATGTTTTCGCTCAAGTAACCAGTTGGTTCTCCCAAACAAATAAAGAGTGGTTCAATAAGTTTGCCATTAAGACTAATAGTTGGCTCTATCGTAAATGAGTGCATAGTAGCATTTTTCGAACGAACAGATTATACAATAATTTTTTCTCCTTTGCACGAAAGTGTACGAGTTGAATATAGTTCATCTCGAATGCCGAATTGATCGGTATTAATCACATTATCGGGATTATATTTCGGCAAAAGTTTGTGCACGGTCGATACAAACTTATCTGTAGACTGTTGGATTTCTTCTTGGCTTATTGCTTGCCTGTTTGTTATTACCTGAAGCAAAATACAAGTTTTTTTTTCATTCAATTCAACAGCATAGTTGTCTTGAGACTCATTTTCTCCATATTTTACCCTACTTTCTCTGCTGCTTATGCTTGAATAATCAAAATATTTTTGAATAGTTTGTGTCTATGACAAAGAAAATCACGAAAATACTCATTCATCAAATCCAAATCAGAACTGCATAAAATCATGAAAAATGTTAAAGTGGTTTGCATTTCAGTCATCGAAAAATTTGAGAATAAGCAAAGATAATCTATTTTTAGTTAATATAGCTGCTATGTGGTGCATTGCCTTGTTTAAACGAATAGCTTAGGCTAGCCACCCGAGTATAGGACGTTAAACAATATCTAACTGCAGAAAATGAACAAACCAAACTTGTTACTACAATCAGAGTAACACTATTTGGATCATGGAATGTCAGGTCGTGTTATCGGGTCAATAAACGCGAACTCATTGTTCGTCAGTTAAAACGGTATCAAATTCAGGTGGCGGCACTGGCTGAAACAAAAATACTGGATTCGGGTGTTTGTGTGGTAAATGGATATACGTTCATATATTCAGGTTTACCTTCACAATTATTATCAAAATCTACACACGACGCAGCCGTATGTTTGGATCCTGAAGCCACTTGTGCTTGGAAGAACTCAGGTTCTCAATGGGAAGCAGTGAGTTCAAGAATTGTAACTGTCCGTATTGAGTGTCGACCTGTACCAATCACCATCATAGCTGTTAATGCGCCTATAAATCCCTCGAATGGAGTAAAAAATGATATTGAAACATGTGACGAGTTCTATAAAACTCTACAAGCAACAATAGATAAAACTCATAACAGTGATATGATTATGATAATGGGTGATTTGAATGCGTGTTGGAGTAGAACAGGCCAATACAGCCGGAGGAACTGTTGGTAAACATGCTATTGACAAACAAATTCAAAACGGTCGTCGACTAGTTGATTGCTGTCTATTTAACAGCTTTATCGTTACTAACACATTCTTTCCACATAAAGCAGTCCGCCAAAGCATATGGATGCAACCAAAAACTAAACAATAGCACATGTTAGATCTATATACTAAAGTTCAGTGTCGCGTCCGGTCCCTCTCCCATTGGTCAATTTTTTAGCCAATCAGAATTAAGGAAGATGGCGCCACTAGTCAGTCTCCCATTGATACATTTTTTCAGCCAATCAGAATTCAGGTCAAAGGTCAACAACAAACACAAACCGTCAAAAGTTAAAACTTAAGGGTTCAAGGTTAAATGTTAAGGGTTAATTGAGGATGATTTTTCTCTTTTATAGTGCACGTGAGCATTAGGGTTCCGTGAGCATAATTACACAGAATTTTGAGCTCTACAAAAATCTTGGTAGCATCCCTCGATCCTTCACGGACTGGAAGCGAGAAAACTCGACTCGAAGTCTGATTGGCTCCTCCATCGACGAATCAGATAGATTCGACTGAACAAGAGCACGTGGAAATCTGATTGGTTGTTGGTACCTGACCAATCAGAGCTCAGCAGAGGAAGAGTATATATAGAGGTGATTGCTGCAGGAAAGTCATTTCCTTTCCCTGAATGATGAGTGATAGTCCAAATCATGGTACTTCGATAGATTGGATGGATACCGAAAATGGGAACAACGGACCAACGATTCCCACGAACTCATGTGGAAATCTGAGTACTTCTCAGCAGCCTTCTGTTAGCCATGTAGCAACTGTTCGTCGAGGGCAGGTTCTTAGGATATCGAGAAGGATCCAAGAACGACGGTCGAAAGAAAGCATTGAAGTCAGATCAAAACGATTGCGTGCCGAGGCCCAAAGGCAGCGTTTGACACGACAGCAAGAAACGCAAGAAGATAAAGAGAGAAAGCGACTCAGCAATGCGCGACGTCAGCGCAATCGCCGACAACAGAGATCTTTTCTGCCTGCGCTTGCAGTCGAAAACGATGCTGTTCCTGGTAGTTATCTCGGCGGAATGGATAGTGTGTGTCGATACTGCGACGCTTTACACTTCAAAAATGAGATTGCGTCTGGAAGAAAGGATGAATACAAGCAGTGTTGTCACTATGGATCCGTCGAACTTCCTAAGCCTCTGGCGTATCCAGATAAAATGAAAGTTCTTTTGGAAGGAGCAGATATGGAAACGAGAAATTTCCGCTAAAACATACGAAATTATAATAGTGCTATGGCATTTGCATCGTTGGGGGCCCAGATTGCGACACCAACGAGCATTGGACCTTACTGCTTTCGAATTCACGGACAGATCTATCACCGGATTCGTTCTCTTCATCCTGAAGCAGGTCAACAGACTCAATACAGACAGCTCTATATCTTAGACTCGGCTTTGGCTTTACAAGAAAGAATGGGAAACGTTGGAAATGGTCGTTGTAATGAAACAATCATGAAAACTTCGGGGGATATTATCACGAGAATCAGTCCGTTTGCTGCCGCCTTCAAGATGATGCATGAAGTAGAACAAGAGGAGATCCGTCGATCCAAGAGACAGAAAAGAGCAGCTCTTTCAATTCGTATGATTTTTGATATCAATAATCGAACGCGTAACCAGCGTCGATACAATTTACCACCAGCGAATGAAGTTGCAGCGGTGTTCGTAGGCGAAAATGGAGATGTTCCAAAATATCGGCATGTGGCTGTTCACCCGCGTGGCCAAAACCTTCCAACGATTTCTATCCTTCATGCCCACTGCGACCCAATGACGTACCCAATCTTATTTCCTTGTGAAGATGAAGGGTGGCATCCAGAATTGGAAAAAGTGGATCGATCTCGGAATCGAAAAAGAGTATCGATGCTTCAATTTTACAGCTATAGATTACCTGTTCGTCAAACTTTCAGTGCTATTCACTACGCAGGAAAGTTGTTTCAGTAATATATTGTCGATGTCTACGTTAAGACTGAACAAAACCGCCTTGCATTTCATCGACAAAATCAGAAGGTTCTTCGAGTAGAGCTGTATAAAGGTCTGATGGACCACTTAGCAAATGAAGCTACTGTAAAAGGACTAAAGCCCGGACGAATCGTTATTCTTCCGTCGAGTTTTCAAGGAAGTCCCAGAGCAATGCAACAAAATTATCAAGATGCAATGGCAATCGTCCGAAAATATGGAAAGCCTGACCTATTCATCACATTCACCTGTAATCCAAGATGGAAAGAAATTGAAGAGCAGCTTTTCCCTGGTCAAACCCCTTCTGATAGACCTGATTTTATTGCAAGGGTTTTCAAACTCAAATTAAATGAGTTGATTGATGATATCATCAGAAAACAGATATTTGGACGAAAAGTAGCTCATGTCTTTGTAATTGAATTTCAAAAGCTAGGCTTGCCTCATTGCCATATGCTCGTTATTTTGGCGAACGAAAACAAGCCAAGAGATAGTAGCTACATCGATCGAATCGTATCCAGTGAAATACCAGATCCTCTGCAATGTTCTCGACTGTATGAAATTGTAAAGAGTCAAATGATTCATGGACCGTGGGGAATTCTGAATAAGAAGTCGCCTTGCATGGAAGATGGAAAGTGCACCAAAGACTTTCCAAAGGAGTTTCGAAATGAGACAGCTCCAAATAAAGATGGCTATCCACGATGTCGAAGGCGAGATAATGGAATCATTGTCAAGGTGGGAAAGTATGAGGTTGACAATCGATGGGCAGTCCCGTATAATCCATACTTGCTAATGAAATACGATGCTCATATTAATGTGGAGGTGTGTGCAACCGTGAAGAGCATCAAGTATCTATTTAAGTACGTTTATAAGGGGCACGATTGTGCTAATATCAATCTCGTGCGATCTGCTCCAGATGGAGTGATGTCTTCAACAACACTTGAATGGGATGAAATTAAAGCGCATCTCGACGCAACATATGTGAGTTCGCCAGAAGCCGTTTGGAGACTCTTTGAATTTTCATTACATGACATATCTCATTCCATTATCCGATTAGCCATTCATCTTTCGAATATGCAACCCATCTATTTTGCTGAAGGAAATGAACTAGACGCGTTAAACCGAGCAGCTACAAAAGACACTACTCTGACTGCATGGTTCAAATTAAATCGTGACAACTCAGATGCTAGAGTACATCTCTATGATGATATTCCAAATCACTTTGTTTTTGATCGAGACAACAAATGGAAACGTCGACAACAAGGTGAAAGAGTCATCGGCAGAATGTATTCAATCTGTTCTCGAGATACAGAACGCTACCATCTTCGCCTGTTATTGTTACATACAACAGGCGCTTGCAGCTTCGAGGACCTGAAAAAAGTAGATGACGAAATCTGTCAAACATTTGTAAACGCTGCTAAAAGACGAGGTCTACTATGTGATGACAGTGAACATGATAGATGTCTGGCTGAAACGGCAATGTTTCAAATGCTACCACAACTACGAACACTTTTTTGTATGATCCTTTTACACTGTAGTACAAGAAACACCATCGATCTCTGGAACTCATATAAAACGAATATGGTCAAGGACTTCATGCGCAACTTCGACGCTGAAACAGCAGAAGCAATGGCGTTCTATGAAACTGAAGCAAAGTTGACAGAGCAAGGACAAAGTTTTGCCGACTTTGGTATATCACCACTATCCATCTTTTGTCCAATTCAAATAGAAACCATCAACAAGGAAGAAGAGCTTCCGGTCGGACAACAAATGTATGACGCTTTGAATGAAAACCAACGTCAGGCAGCGGATGAGATTCTGGAAGCGTACTACAGACGATCAATAACTACTGCTTCATGTTTGTTTATAGATGGACTTGGTGGTACAGGAAAAACACAATTGTACCACACACTGTGTCGTTTATTCAAAGGACAAGGTGTCCATGTTCTAACAGTTGCATGGACACGAATTGCTGCAAATTTATTGCCTGAAGGAAGAACAGCACATAGTCATTTCAAGATTCCTGTGCCTCTCTTGGAGACGTCTACGTCCAGTATTCGACCAAACACCAAGGAAGCCGCGGTAATTAGAAAGGCTGACGTCTTGATTTGGAACGAGGCACCAATGACTCCATCGTATGCCCTCAAAGCCGTCGATATTCTGTTTAGAGATATAATGAATGTCAATGTGTCTTTTGGGGGAAAAATCATGGTGCTTGGAGGAGATTTTCGTCAAGTTTCTCCAGTTGATCGATTCGCGAATAGATCCCAACTGGTTGCTGCAAGTCTTAAGAGCTCGGAACTCTGGTCTTACTTCAAGATTATTCGTCTAAACAAGAACATGAGAACAGGACCAGGTGAAGAGGAATTTTCAGAATGGCTCATTAAGCTTGGTAACGGCGAACTACCATCAAAGGAAAATGATGAAATCGAATTGCCTGCTGCCTGCATATCAGATGGTAATTTAGCTGATGAAGTATTCGGCAAGCATATCTCTCTGGAAGATATTCCGAATTTGTGTGATAAAGTGATTCTGTGTCCCAAAAACGAGCATGCTCTTATGGTAAATGAACAGGTACTTCAACGCTTGCCCGGCTTTGAAACAATGTATACAAGTGTGGATGAAGTTGCATGTGAGGACGGTGAAAACGTCAGCAATTATCCAACAGAATTTCTGAACAGTCTTACGCCATCAGGAATGCCGCCTCATAAGCTCAACCTAAAGGTCGGTGTAATTGTGATGCTTCTTCGAAATTTAGATGTCAACCGAGGGCTTTGCAACGGAACTCGGCTTATTGCAAGATGTTTGCATAATCACACGATCGACTGTGAAGTTGCGACAGGATCCAATAAAGGGCATTGAACTCTCATACCAAGGATTATTTTGACACCTTCCGATACATTTTTGCCTTTTAAGCTGCACAGGCAAGAGTTTCCTATTTGTCTCTCATTTGCTATGACTATCAATAAATCCCAAGGACAAACGTTCAATAGATTGGGGCTACTACTGACACAGCCAGTATTCAGTCACGGTCAACTCTACGTTGCTTTCTCACGAGTCCGTTCACTAGCATCTATCCGCGTGCAAATGATTCAAGAAAATGGAAATAGTAAAACAAACACAACTAGAAATAGTTTTTCATTAAGTTTTGTAAATAGTGTATATAGGTTTTGTAAATACTGTACATAAACTTTCTCTGTATTCCAGATATGTTTTGTAAATATCGTAGATATATGTTCATAAAATATAAAGGTCCTCCAGATACTCTCTGAAAACCGCACTTCAGACTTTTGATTCTATTGAAATACATTCACTTACTAACTCTACATCCTTGCATGGAAAAAAATGAAAAAAACAAAACAACCGTGCATTTTGCACGGGGTCCCGCTAGTATATCTATAATTCGTAGACAACATTTCATCAATGATAGGGCTCACTGTGAACATGTTCAAAAGCAAAGATGTTTTTTCTATGCAATTTTTTTTCACGTGTGGAATATATTATTGAAACATTATATTGATCGAAAAATTTTCTATTGACTTCTGCACTTTATTGCTCGAAGCTATCTACTGCAACCATATCAGTTTCTTTTATTTCAACAATCTAAGACAATTATAATTACCAAATCAGAAATGTACTCTGATTTTAAACAGTATCGTATCTTCATTTCGTATCTCGTGAGAAAGTTATTTTTCTTCTTATTTCAGTCGCCAACTCATCTTGATGAGTTCTATAATTCCTTCAATGTTACATGGAATGCTTTTTCTTTTTACATGCCTACTCATCTCAATAGTTTCGTGACTTATTCTAAGTTATTTCATAAATTGTTTTTAGTTTTCAATTTCATATTTTCTGTGTATCTGTCTAAAGCGTTTATTTAATCTCATGAATAAACTACTATTCCAATTTTGATTGTTCGACCAGGATAGGACCCAAACTTACGATTAGTTTTAATCAACATATTTAATTAAAATATATTTCAATTTTATTTTTAGATTTCTTCCATATTGTGAAATATCCGATGAGTTTCTTGAAATAAACAACTGAAAATAAAATTTCATTTTTATTACTACATTCGTTTTGGATTAACATATTTGTGTACTTCGAATCACTTTATTGCATAAAACAAAATTTTATTTTATTATAAGATTTGTTCACATTGATGTATACGGTGATTTCTAACGTATTTATTACATTGAAAAAAATCTATTTTATTTTTAGACTCGTTTTACGTCGAGTTATTGGGTGAATTTGAACACTTTCTTAAATCTAAATAAATTTTTGTTTGTATTCTTAGATTCAGTTCATGTCTCAAAATATCTGACGAGTTTGTTCCAACTTCTAATTGAAAATAATATTCTATTTTTAATTATTAGATTCATTCATATAGATTTATACGATAAGTTCGCATCTGTTTAGTAAATAAAAATATAATTTATACTTTATTTTTAGATTCATGTATATCGATATGTCACGTAATTTTCAATCAATTATATAATAAATGCGAAAACCTCGGATTTAAATCCGAGTGTTATGTGTACTTCAAAAAGTGAACAGGTATATTCATTTTGTTTTTTATCATCTGTGATATATCTAGCCTATTTGATTTCTCCATGCAGTTTTTATGCATTTTGAGACCTTTTTCAGGCGATGCTTTGTTAGAAAGCTACGATTTGGTTCAAAACTAATATCAGATTCGGAATCAGCATTAAAAACTGAGTTGATTTATATATGTCCCCCCCCCCTCAGGGATGGTCTGGTCAATAATGACAATTTTTTCGATAACTCAGCCATTTCTTGACGGATCCTTCTCATCTTCGAACTCGCCCGAGACATTATTAAGACTGAACTGTGTAGAAAATTTCATCATGATCTGACTCTCCTTTCGAAAGTTATCGTGTATACGGCCGGACGGACATACTGACCGATTCTAGAGTGTACTCACTTTTTGAGTACACAAAAATTAACTATCTTGAGTGTATGCTCGGCATTTTAACCTTGTTTCGTGAACGGTTTGGTCCTTTGAGCTAAAGTAAGTCTCAATTGGACAGAAAACAGTTTAATCTATAAATTCACTACACCCAAGTGAGTAAGTTATGAGATAAAAAAGTGAAGAAACGATTCCTTAACCCAACAACTTTTGTTCAGAATTTTCAAAATCTGACTTTAGATTCGGATTCACCAACCTCGATTTGCTTTCGGCAACCTTTATAAAATATCGTTATTTGCTTAAAAAACCCTTTCCTTGGCCCAAAAGTTTTAGCTCAAATTTTTAATGCTTTACATACCATTTTGTAGCTCGTGAAATTCTCTATCAAATGGTATATAATAGTTGGGGTTTTATTTTGACTATGATAGGAAAAGTTTTTTATGAAAGCAGGTTTAGGTCGATTTTCGCATAAGAGACCATAGGGAAAAATCAGTATTTTTGCAATAACTCAGGAAGAGCTCCTCCAATCAGGCTCATCTTTGAACTCGACCGAAACATTTATGAGACTAAACTGTAGAAAATTTCATCATAATCTGACTCTCCTTTCGAAAGTTATCGTGTAAACGGCCGGACGGCCTGACGGACATACTGACCGATTCTAGAGTGTACTCACTTTTTGAGTACACAAAAATCATGTTCTACAAACACTCTATAATCAGATCTTCTCATAGATACTCAATAAAGTCAAAGTCTGTCAACTATTATATATTTTTCAACGATACCAACTCCTGCATATCATATAGCAATAGAAATAGCTATTTATGGTTCCTACAAACTAAATTTCTTATTTTAAATATGATTTTTTTTCTTGTTTATAATCAATCGTTTTGCGTTCTTTACCTTGAATGTTTTACTGTTGTTATGTGTGCTCCTTCTCAATAAAGTATGTAGCTGAAAAGAATTCAAAAAGAAAAACGAAAAAAAAAGGAGGCAAAAACAGACAGAAATACAGCGTAAAATGTTGCCATGATGCAATAATAACAAACGAATCATTCGACACACAACAGGTCTCTCTTTCATACGCAATCCTCAACGAAGTTGAAAAATACAACAACTGAAATTCTACTCGGTATAATTGCTTTTGATTACTTGATTGTAATGAGTAACTTATCAGGAGGATTTCTAAGACTAGAAAGAGTATTTTACACGTCATAAGCAGAGGTAATATATGATCAAAAAACTGGTAAGAAAGGATTTCGACTCATATGAAGTTGATAATCATGACCAACTTTCGTTCACTTGATCGATTGATCGTTGTTCGTTGATCAGCGGCCTAGGGAATTGACCTTGTTGCATCCTACATACAGAAGTTTAATAATTTTATAATATTCCATTCTATGATGTTGTCTCTATTTCTCATAAATAGTTTGATTCCTTTTTATCGCATTCTATTCATCACTTTTCTTTTGTTTAGAAACTAGAATCGAACTATTAGGATAAAATGGATGAGAATTTCATGAGAAAAGGTATAAACATAGTATGATGACACTGTCAAAATATGACTGCAACTGTGGACGAATACCTTCTTCCCACCATCATTACGTCAAAATGGGGAAAAATCGACGAGCCAAAGAACTATGTCTCAGCATGACCGAACGATAAATCTGGTCATAGAACATAAAGGAAAACTAGGACGATAACTTTCGAATTAAACACGCATAAGTAAAAGTAACGACAAATAATTTTCTACGAAGAAACATTGCGTCAGAGTGAAGTAAAAAGCTTCTGACCACAGAACAATGTATAAGAGTGAAGGCGGAGAGCTTCGGACTTCACAGCAAGGTATCGAGATGAAAGAAAACGGGATGAGTTATAAAGCCAGGCGCAAGAATCTGAGCAAATACTTTTAGGTAACATATCATGATGACAGGTAGAGAGCAAAAATATGTGAATCTGACAGCAAAGTGTCAGCGTCAGTAGCAATGATGAGTGTCACACAGCAATGCCCCAGCATAAGCTGAAACAGATTCCTACTGCAAAATAATGGTTAAAAGGAAGACGGAAGTGCCGAGACACACATAGATGTATCAAAAAGACGAGTATAGTTTCCTGCCAGATGTGAATACATCATAATTAGAACATGAGAAGTCTGTCCAATAATAAAAGCATCAAAGTGAATGTGCAATGGTTTGGCTTCTTAACTAATGCGAAAGAATGAGGATCGAAAGTCTTTAGATCATAAAGAAATGTATGGGAGAAGCAAAAAAAGCTCACCTCATCATGTAACTTCTGAGAAGAACGGCGGAGCGAAGATTTTTTGTACACGCAAAAATGTGTGAGAGTGAAGACAAACGCCTTGAGATCACAAAAGATGTGCCATAGTGAAGGTCAAATCTGCAATAGAACCCCCGAGCTCCAGACAAGACTATTAAAAACCTTCATATTTCAAAGCGATTCAATACACCAACCGGAAAAAGTTTTGTTAGAGTACCGAATTTGTAAGAAGAAAAGAAAAAGCAATTAGGCAACACAGAAACTTCTGAAACTATGGACGATAAGCATCAAGTCACGAATCGCTCCGCAAACGGCAACAGGAAAAGCTTACGAGGAAGGTACCCGAAATCATAAACCACTTTAGAGCCCATACTTTGAGCACATAGAGGGGACCTCTAGACTAGGATAATCCTAAAAGGATTTGGATCCATGGCCCTTATGAGCTGGGACATTGAATTTTCAAGTTTCAGCAGGTAAGAAGGATTTTGATTCTCTATTGCGGATATTTCGAAAACAAAAATGTTCTGTTAGCTAGAAATTGCATGATAAACTCACTGTTTCATCAGCAAATTACTGTGAGATTTTCAGATTTTATCTTATTTCTATCAGCCACAGTGGTTTTTTCTAACATATCAACCATCATTATAGAGGTAGTGGCCCACAAATGACGAACAGGAGATGCATATTATAAGCATTCTTTTGCGTTCTTTTTAGAGTGATGATAACGAATGATGCGATATAAAGGATGCGCGCTATTATGTGATTCTGTTAATCGAGCGAAGCATTCTTCATCAAATAACACGTTCTTTACACTTTTGTGTAACGAAAATATGAGTGATGCTGAAAAAATCGTGAAACTTTTATTGGATTGAGTTACTGAACGTCAAGAACCAAATCGTCGACGATCAAGAGCAAGTCTATTCGAAGAAGAAATTGTACGCTCTTTGCTCGAAGTAATCGAAAACGTCCAAAAGTGCACTTTATTTGAAGTTGAATCTGAAACAACACTCGATCACGATGATGACAGTGCGTTCAATGATTCTGAAGATGAAAGAATTGATCCATATTTTGATGAAGCCGAAGATGTTGAGAGCCCACCGATTACAATGAACTTCACTCTAGATTACATGAGAAAAGTTATCAATTACTATAATGCCTGCGACTCGACTGGAAGAAAGAGATACATATGGAAATCCACAGCGCATCGATTCAAAAGCATCCCCCATCAACAGCATATTGCTCGCTTTCATCCCTACATCGAGCAAAATGGTACAAAACGAGATAAAATGCGGATAATAGACGATTTCGTCTATGACCAATTTGAAGAAGCTCGAGAACGTGTTCTCTGTATCCACAATCGCGATTTGAAGCGATGGGCCTTGTAGAAAGCTGCTGAAGAGTCGATTCTCAACTTCAAAGCATTGAAACACTGATTGCAAGTCTTTAAACATCATCATCGCATTTGTTCGAGAAAAATTACGAAACTAGTGACTCGCCATCATGTGGATGATACCGATGCTATTAATGTGTCCGCCGATTCCTTTGTAGTCCATGTAAAACGACAAAAAAGTCATTATAAACTTGAAAAAATCCTCAATACTGATCAGGTTGGCCTCGAATTAGAGCTTCACTCGACTAGAGCTCTCTCGCATGAAGGTGAACATGTTACTTTAGTTCCTTTGAGATCAAAAAATGTCACAACACATTCCTACACTATTCAACCGATGATATCCTTTGCTAGTCAACTTGCCGATCCTGCCTTCCTTTGCCTAAAAGAAACAAAGAGAAAAATCAGCGACACTGAGTTAACGTGCTACTTTTCTCTTGTATGACATAAGAACATCTTTTTTGCTAGACATTAAAAAGAAGTTGTTTGCTACTTCGACCGTCGTTGTGACATGAAGTTCTTCAGGGAAGCTCACTTCCTCATTGGTCGAATACTGGCGAGGTCATGTTCTCCGCCCATTTGTTCCATCGAAATCTCTTTTGATCTCGAACTATTGGCCTGGTCAACGAGATTCAAAGATATACTCCTCTGTTCAAGGAAGCAAAAGACTAGAAATACCAGCTCACACTACGTCACGCGTTCAACCACTTGACATCTATTTCAATAGATAATGGAAGTTATTCGCTCGGCGTATATTCGATCACGTTCAACTTGACGATATCGCTATGAACCTATCTGAACGAAACAATATAATACAGTTGAATTCTCTTATTCACAGTCAGTTGTCATCGCCTCAATTTATATCTATGATCAAGTATGCATGGTTTGTATCAAGGTATATCGGCTGGCATCTAGGAGATTTTGAGTCTGTCAATGAAGTTTGCTTCAATGGTGATGCTGATGTTTGTCAACAGTCGAACTATCACTCTTTATGCTTTATTCAATGTAGTCATTATCGCAAGCAACTCTGCTTTGAGCATTTTTTTGAAGCTTATCACTATCATAATTAAAAGTCTGCTGTCTTTCAGTGTGACGCTATAATTCTTTAAAAAGTGATATCTATAAAACTTTAATTAGTTCGTTCTAATATTCTCAAAAACGGCTGTAGCTTATAGAAATGAGATAAAATCTGAAAATCTCACAGTAATTTGCTGATGAAACAGTGAGTTTATCATGAAATTTCTAGCTAACAGAACATTTTTGTTTTCGAAATATCCGCAATAGAGGATCAAAATCCTTCTTACCTGCTGAAACTTTAAAATTCAATATCTAAGCTCATAAGGGCCATGGATCCAAATCCTTTTAGGATTATCCTAGTCTAGAGGTCCTCTCTATGTGCTCAAAGTATGGCCTTTAAAGTGCTTAATCACTTCGAGTACCTCCCTCATTAGTATCATACACCAAAGGGCAACAGTCACCAGGAAGTACTACATACAATCTCACAAAGGTAACAACTGATAAGAATAACATTCAGGTGGCAGAATGATCCATCAAAGTAAACGCCAAAAGTCTTATCACTTCAATTTCGCAACAGCTAATCAGAAGACCTTCGGAACACTTACCAATATCCGACAGCATGAGAAAAGATATCAACTCACATGAGAATACCTTAGACAAAGACCTAATCACAGAATATTTCACATTATACTATTGCGAAAGCGTCGGTTCATTGGGTGATGTGCATCAACCGTAGTGAAAACTACAACTTCAGATGGCGATTATTTAGACTTATGACAGAAGTATTATCCAAAACAACACATCACAAAGACGAAGCGAAAAACTTCTCAGAACTGCGCAGCGTCCAGATGTGATCGTAAAACCTGTGAAGGAATCCGACGATTAGTAAGAGTAAGTGAAATACTTTTTTGTCACTGAATTCTTGGAAGAGTCTTTCGTGCCAAGCGTCTAAGTACTGCACAAATATTGCGATTGAAAAACAATAAAGACTAGGGTGTGAACGTAGATGCAGTGGATGTGAGGATCTTCTCTTCATCCACACCCTTAGAACAACGAGGTTTCGAATAAAATAGTTTAGGTTTATGAGCTATTCAGAACTTTAGTAAGAAGCTGATCATTAGCTCCAGTCACAGCTCCACAGGACAGTCTTGTGTTAATACTCGCAATAACGCGCAACGTGTGCCATTTTCGTTTTCGCTAACGATGGAAGGTTCCCAAATGATCTATCGCTTTTAAGTCGAGACTATGCGCATCATGTAGGCCCTAATGAGCTATGAATACCCTGAAAAGACTTCGGGCCCATAGCTTATTGCTGCCGAGATATCGCATTTTTACGGTGCTTCTAAGCACAGTGCCGTGGTCCCCTTAGAAACATCAGAACTAAGTTTGAAATTTCGACTTGCAACTTTGAATAGTGACAGCTCTTAGCGAGGATAGTTAATTATGAAAGCTTCAGATCACTTGGTTGTTCCTATTCTAAGAAACAGTTATAGTAAAAGCATGCTTGTACAGCGCTCATACACAGCGACAGATCCCGAGTTCTTATTTCAGCATAGGAGTGATTAGAAGATCTGAAACTTCCATAATAAACTATTTTCGGTAAGGACTGTCACTATACAAAGCTGTAAGTCGAAATTTCAAACTTAATTCTGACGTTTCTAAGGGGACCACGGCACTGTGCTTAGAAGCACCGTAAAAATGCGATATCTTGGCAGCAATAAGCTATGGGTCCGAAGTCTTTTCAGGATATTCATAGCTCATTAGGGCCTACATGATGCATATAGTCTCGACTTAAAAGCGATGGATCATTTGGGAACCTTCCCTCGTAAGTGGAAACGTTTTGCAAGCATTAACTTATTTGCTCAATGTTCTTCCAGGACGCATTAAACAATCAGATGGAATAGTGTGCAGTAAGTGCAAGTTTAGGCGACGTCGCATAGGAATGCGCTATGCGTTATAGTGTGGAATGGCGCAGCACATGTCCGGTGGAGTTCTAGTTCCAACTCTCTCGAAGTACTGGTGTGACAACTGGAACCGAACAGAATATCGAAAGATGAACACGAGATTTCAACAATACACGTGAAGTTCGATGCAGATACCTTGCTAATAAAAAGAAATTTTTCAGGACAGTCGAGTCTTTCGTTCAAGTGCATGACTAGACTGTGATCCTGAATGAATGGGCAATCAATTTCTTGATTTTTCGACCCCTCAGAGTTCCACCTTGCCTTCATAGAGAGAGGATGAAACTTTGGAGAAAATCCAAATATCTTCTATCCTGTAATATGACTAATCTGAAAAAAGTTCATTGGACAAAAACTGTATCTGGGTTCAATTACAGATCTTACAATTGAGGCAAACTATGCTGCTCTGTCGTATGATGCAGTATTGACTCTGCTACCCTTCAGCTACTATTAGAATTTGAAACTTGTCGCATCAATCCCTATCATTTAGTTTACCACTTATGACGATCCAAACTGCAAAAAACTGTCTTTGCAAACGCTGAGGCATCAAGCTGTCCAACATACATTCGTAAAGTACTGTGTTCAGATTTCATCGTTATCAGTCGTTAACGAATTGCTCACAAATATTAAAAATTTTTAGTCTCGGGTCATACCCCACTAATCTGTTGGCTAGGATTTGACATACACCCTTCGTCGAGGCTGGTATATCGTTCATCAGTGTGTACGAGCAGCTCAAGTGATTGAACGAAAGAACTCTAAGACACACTGGCTTCTTGTCCTAAGCTACAGCTATTATTAGTTTTAGTTACTATATCAGACTAATGAAAATGTCTCGAAGCAGTATCCTACACCGCTGGTTAATCGAAAGGTCGGATATTCTTTTGTCTTTCCAAAAATACTTTGACGATGAAATTTTCACACTGATTGCGTGACCTCTCTAGAATATATTTCTATTATTCCTTCTTGGTATTCATAGAACCCACAAACATCGGAGCAAAAAGACCTCTTTTAACTCCATGTTACTCTAGAAGTTGAAATGTAGCAAAACTGGCTGCACTAACTAAGCTCAGCATGAAACACTTGATAGAGTATCCAGATAAATTGCCTCATAGTTAAACCTTATCTCGATATCAATCATGACTGACGCGGAAACCCACCGTGTCATTCATAGAACGCTTGCTTGAAGAGCCAGTTGAAGTGTATGTCGTTCTGTCTGTGTCTAGTTTCGTATTTTGATGTATTGCACGATAGCAGACCAATTCTTTTCAGATTAAGCTTTCTTTTTTTTATTAATGGAGACTCAAAAGACCGATAGCACTGCATTTCAACCACGGCGTAAGTTGGCACTTGTAATTGGCATTGGAAAATATGAACATAGTGAGGAATTAGAAAATACAGAAAATGATGCGAATGATATGTCTTCTGCTCTGCAAAGTATTGGTTTCATTGTTACAAAGAAACTAGATCTAAAACGTGCTGAAATGAAACATGTTGTTATCGATTTCGAAGAATCAATAGAGCCCGACGATATGATCCTATTTTATTTTGCTGGACATGGGGTACAATGGGAAGTATGTATTCAGTTTTTACCATTAAAAGTGATTCCAATTTTCTATGAGCGTTTTATTTATGGTACTTTTAGGATCAAAATTATTTGATACCAAAAGACACTCCAACTTTGAATGGCGCAGATTTAAACAAGAGTGCAATCAATGCACAAGATATTCTTAACACTTTAAGTGATCGTAAACCATACGTAACAATATTTCTATTGGATTGTTGTAGAAAGTATCATTTACGTAATCCTGAAGTAGATGCACGTGATCCAGATGCAAGTGGTGCAAAATCAGTCGGCCTCAAAGCCATGCACAAGGCTGGTTCATTGATTGCATTTGCTTGTGCGCCGGGAACTATTGCCATTGAAGGAAAAGGACAGAGAAATGGTTTATTTACAAAGCATCTTTTAAAACACATTAAAACTGAGAATGAAGACATCCAAATGATATTACGTGATGTTACCGATGGAGTAATAGAAGAATCGAAATCAAAACAAATTCCATTTCTGAGTGTTTCATTGTCAAAGAAGAATATATATTTATGTAGTCAACAAAGAGATCGACCACGTAAACTAGGTAAATATCCTAGTAAATATCTAGTGCTCTTGTTTAAATGAATCAAAAAAGCGCTATAACAATTGTGCAAGTGAAGTGTCTTTGTTTCTAAACATTTAGAAAATGGCCAATATGGCATTTTTAGCATTTGAATTGTTTCTTGGCGTAACGTGCGCCAATTATTATAAATAACATTACCGAAATAAACAGAGAACTATGGTGCAGCTCTAGTCTCAATCTTTATAATGCTTGCGATTTTCGTAGCCTGGTGTTGCTAGCTCTTAATTACGAAGAAAACTTCCCGTGTGTTCTATCACTTCGAAGCTCATATTTTGGGCACATATAGAGGATCACTGGCATAGGCTAACCTTAAAAAGATATGTCCGCATAGTCTTCTGAACAAACCATGTCGCATTTTTAAATCACGCCTCAAATATAATTATTGATAGTAGGTTTTTTGTATCTCAACTATATAATATTTGTTCGAACTGAAATGTCTATTAGATAGAGCAGACATTAGAATCCAACTACGACAGACGTTTGAGCATTATCGTTAATTGACTCGCGAAGATGTTGAATTTAGAACAATCACTCGGAAATCTGATGCATCCCTAAGAATACTACCAAACGAATCAATCTCCAAATGAATGAGTTGACTTTTTTTAACTTTGGGTCTGATAATTCTTCTTCCGTTAAAAAGTTGATTTCGAGAAAAACACAAAACACTGCAAAATACAATATTCTGTATCTCACCGGATCATACTTGGAACCAGATTGACTAGTTAAGGACCTGGTCTACTTGAAATTCTAAAGCCAACCGTTTTTCACCAATTTTTTATTGACTTTTTCGGGAAGTAAAGCTGACCTGTTTCGCTCGTTTTTAACGATTTTTATAGTTTTAGTGATCAAAAGATAAGAACCTAGCGGTCTCTAACTGACAAATTTTCAACTGTTGTCAAAATCCCAGCTCTGAATAGTGAGGTAACACTTTCTCATCGTAGGATGATAGTCGTTGATCATGCTGAATAAAATTATGCTCAAAAAAAATTAGTCACATATTAGATGTTAATTCTGGTCTAAACTAACGATTTTTCACCTCAAAATTTTGAGCTCGTTATTCTAAACTCTTTTTAACCGACTTTCACAAAAGCTCAATAGCTAGTGGTTTTCAGTTCATGATGTCATTACAAAATATTAGAATAGATTCTGCTCTGTTGTCAAGATTTTGACAACTACTAGCGTCATATAACTATGAAAATATTGAAATATTAATAAATCTTAAACTAGAAAGTCTAGTGAAAAAAACCTACGTTTCAACTTACTCTATCTTTCTGTTGTCAATAACATACTTTTAGGAATTGAGATACCTTTCAGCTTTGTTAAATAATTACATCTAATAATAATAGATCAAACTAATTTATTTGAAAGAAATCTTTGTTCATTATTAATGTTAACACGTATGAAACGTGACAGACTAAAATAGGACATGTTACTATTAAAAGTTCAAGAGTTATATGAGTTTTACATTGTATGTTTTCGTAAAACTGAAGTAATAGACTGTTTCTCGAAAGAACTGATTTATTTATTGATATAATAAATGAATCGGTTTTTCGCTGGTTAATCAAGAATTCTAACCGGCCACTCCGATCCAGTCGGAAAAAAATTCTTACTGGTTGCAAGTACGATCCGGATTGCAATTGATTTCCGACATATTACCATTGCTTTAAATAGACTTTCGGATTTGTTGAATGAGTAGTAGTGATTTCTTTCTCGTCAGGCATTTAGCAGAGACCACTGCACGGGGGCGCGAACGATGAAAAAAAACTAAAGTCATAAAAGTTTTGTTTTCAGGTATAGTAAAGAATGGATTGCCTCTAAAGTCATTTTTCCTTGTTGTAGGCGTTCAGAGAAATCAGCTAAGTGGACACTAATGGACTTCCTCAGCACTATACAATAAATATGTATGTATGTGAATCTTCTGACTGCACATCGAGCATCCTACGGTGTTAGAATAAATTTGTCGATTCTCTTAGAGTTGCACACACTGTTCTTTGAATGATCCATTGTCACAAAAGTTTTTTTCTAGCGTTGAAAGCATAATTAAAGAGAAGAGTTTAGATTTTCTACGATTTCTTAACAAGACTATTCAAATTGTGAACCATGCTGGAACTACTACGTTCTCGCATAATACTGTCTAATAAAGACAATATTCTTATTCAAGATCAGCTCACCTATTGACATTGACAGATCGTCGTATATATTTTTGTACTCTAGAACAGCCACAAGATTTGATACAAATATCGGACCAGGATCTAAAATTGGATGAGGAAATTGGTCGTGGAGCGTTTGGAACAGTTTATCAAGCTCAATGGTTGAGTCGACACCACACAGTTGCTGTCAAAAGATTGCATCTTACTCAGTTGGACAAACAAGTCGAAAAAGATTTCTTCAATGAACTTTCGTTGATGCATAGTATTCGTTATCCTCACATTATCACTTTTTATGGTGCATGTACAGAACATGGAAAGTATGCACTAGTAATGGAATACATGTCATTAGGATCGTTATACAAGATTCTGCATACAGATAAACTGCCATTAGATTGGTCTCAAAGATTATCCATCGCTTTACAAACAGCCAAAGGCATCAATTATCTGCATAAACTACAACCGCCCATCTTACACTGTGATATCAAGTCGTTGAATTTTTTGATAGAGAGATCTTATGATGGGTACATTGTGAAAGTATGTGATTTTGGTTTAGCTCAAACGCGAAATGAAACAACACGGCAATCTCTATTGACTCATGCGTTGCATTGTACATTGCAGTGGACTGCTCCTGAAATACTGCGTATGAAAAAGTACACAGATAAAAGCGATATTTATAGTTTAGGAATGGTATATTGGGAACTAGCTGCAAATGAGATACCTTATGATGGATATCAAGGTGATGTAATTTCTGACTTCGTGCGTCGTGGCGACCGCTTGGAGATACCCGAGGCCACACCATCAAGTTTTTCTGCACTAATCGAGAAGTGTTGGACCAACGATCTCAACGATCGCCCGAATTCCTCTCAACTGATTGAAATCATTGAAGAATGTATTAAAAAGCAAAGTAATTTCATTTTTTTGCTGATCTACTTTGATGAAGCGAGATGAATTGTTACTAAGCACGCAAAATTAGAAGAACTAGACAGACCATTTCCTAACATTCGATTACATTAGATGTATCAAAATGTTTGAATAAGAACAATAAACGAGATAGATTAGTAGTATCAAACTTGAAAACTGAATTTAGTCATTGCTTTATTGTTCAGGTGTTCAACTAATCAGCACTGCTTTTCTTTCCTGTTAAGACTTTGTCGCCCGCGCAGTAAGGCAGATGCTCTATGAAGGTACTTTCATGAAACACTTATATAGTTGAATCGACTGTTTATATATTTCAATACTTGAATTTTAATTTTTCAAGTTTTAGATTTTAAGTCTTGGCATATTTGAAGAAGATGATAAACACAGATCATGTATACAAACTTGAAAGTTAAATTCAATTCAACTTTCAACCACATTCACATATCTCTCGAAGTGTCACAGAAATATAGACGATTGCAAAATTGAAAGTTGAATTGATTTTAACGTTCAAGTTTCATGCTACTGATTTCTTCCTCTAATACATTTTCAATGAACCAGATTAAAGCATGACTCTAGATTGTGAATAATACAATTCTGTCTCTGCTGAACTGAATTTGTTTCTTTTTTTCTACTGAAACAATCGCTTTACGATACAAAAAATGAGGGTAAGTGAGAAGTTAAAAATAGATATTGATCACTCAAGACATTTGAAGGGAGGAGAAGCTGAAGGTTTAATTGCGATTGATTGTTTTTGTCTTTTCTCTATGAGATAATTGATTCGAATTATTAATAAAAATTTCATGCGCTTTTGTTCCTATAAGCAGGCTAATAACCTTATGTTTTCGTCTGTAAATTGATCCAAATCAAAGTAAACTTCAGAAAATACAAAATTTCGATTGTCTTCTATTTTTTACTGATATGTTTTTTAAAAGGTCAAATTATAGATAAGATCCAGTATATGATCAACAGTCACTTTTTGTGTGACGAAACTTCTGTAGTTGCTCTTATTTTTATTTCCGAAACCATCTAAAACTCATCGATTCTGATTAAGTATCAGAAAATAAATAGAAAAATACGACTTCATTTAGTTTAAAACTAATAAAAATTTTAAAAAATTTGTCCAATACAGGTAGCTTGAGGATAGATCTTCTGGACGAAATCTTTTTCTCTTGTCATTGAGTTTTATATTGTATCGTTTAGTCGCCAAATAATCAATAAAGATTCTCGGTCTTTCGATACCAACTAATTATTTACTAACGTTGACATGAATAGATTGATAGAATGCTCCATTTGTTAGTTATATCTCGCTTTTGAAGATCCAAGGACTTTTCCTGTTCAAGCGTGAGTGTGGGTAATGTGGGTCTGTTAAGCAGCACAGTAGTTGATTATTCCTAATGTTCGATATTTGAAAGTTCAAATATTTGATAACTGAGAAAGGCATTCTATACTTGCGTTCACTTTTTTCATCAGTATATAAATCTATAAGTCCTACAGATCGGATACTTCGGTCACACCTGTTAAATTCTATACTGCTTACATGAATCAGTGATACAAGAAAACTAGATTATAAATCTTAGAGAACGGTCACTAAACTAGCCGATGTATATAAATTTTCACACAAGAGAGGGGATACATCTTTGATCTAACGACAGCGAAAACTATAATAGAATTGATAGTGCCGATAAACTGGTAGTTTCTTCCTGTAGTCAGTATTAATCCAAGAAATAGTTCACTCAAGTAAAGTGCTCAAGTCATCATCTGTAATAAAACTGAACTTGAGATCAAATGGATGCTATACAGAATATTAACAGGAAGGTTCTACAAAAACTAATCGAGAAATGCGTACTTAGAGAAAAACATCTTTTTTAAATGAAAATCTTCAGCTTAAATGAACAAGCTAAAGCGATATGAAAAATACACAAGACAATGGCAGAAGACTGTAAATCACTACCAAGGAAGCATGTATATCTCTGATATACGGAACCTATAAATTAGAATTTCAATATCAAATTAAAAATATTAGATCAAAGGGAAACAAACTAATTCCTATCCTAGAAATCGTTAGAAATCACTGGAAGTTAACACAACTCATTATAGTGCCTTAACAATATGAATAATGGTTGAAAACTGTAGGAAGTCATCAGAAGCCATGATAAGCCACAAGAAATAATTAGAAATGAATGGTAATCACTCTATATCATAGAAAATTTTCAATAATAAAATAAAAATAAAAATTCTGCACAGTGAACTGACAAAAACTGATTTCCAATGATAAAAACCACTAGAACTCACCATAAAGCAGAGAAATTAGTTTGTTGAACCTTCGGCCAATCTAAAAGTAATTGAAGTGTGGATGTTGGTGTGGGTGTGGGTGGGGTGCGTGTTCGCATCAAACTTCTGATCACCCACATCCACACCCACACCCACACCCACACCCAAGTTATGCATTAACGATGTATCTGGCAATACATACAAGTTCTGCAAGTGAAATTTGTTATAATTTTGATTTATTTATTTATTTGACATTTTTTTCAATAAACTATTTAAAAAATTTTGGCAACATATTATAAATTTATAACAGTCAGAGTTTGTGGATTCCATACTTCAACTCCTCAAGGGTTCGTATTGACAAATGTATGAATATCATATTAATATGAGTAGAAATTCATTCAATTGTGCAGCTTTACTTTACTTGATAACATAGTTTTACTGTGCTTCGTATAATTTGTTGTTCATTCAGTGTCATGTCATGTTGTATACTTTGTGAAGGTGGAAAAAGAAAATACACACACTCATACATCCATATACCCTCAACGTTGTCATAAAAAGTATGTGCTATGTTTTAAGAATGTGCACAGAGTTATTTTAGGATTTCTCAGTTAAGACTTTATTATGAATTTTAGTTTTTTTGATTCAGAGAAGACCTTAACTTAAACTTGTCAAATCTTGACGAAACTAAGACTTCTATTTTTGAATTTTTCGATTTAAAAAAAGTACCTCTCGGAAAAACTGGACAATACCTAACAAACATTCTACTATTGAACTATGATAAAAATCCTGCTAAAGAAATTAATCTTTTCTTTCCCATGATTAATCTAGTACGTCCTATAATATACTGTATCTATCTGAATGCTGAACAAAGTTTTTACGACAAAGGTTATATCTGGATTGCTGATTTAGAATGTATCATGGATAAACTTTAATTTGATACAGAATTAATTATTCTAAGTCTTATAGTTCTACAGAAAAAATATATCAAGAATGATATCTATAGATACCATTGGCAAAGAAAGAGTTCAGCATGATTTGACATAGAATCCAGAGAGATCATATCAAGTTGTCAGACATTAAACAGTATAAAATCCGTTGATCTGAAAACCTCTTTTGTTTTTGTGAAACGCGATCTAAAAGATGTCTTGAAGTATATAAGGTAGAAATTTTGGACCCACTCCAATCCCATTGCCCTTCCCCAGAAACCATGACAGGCACTATGGCAGCAGATCGTAGTAGCAATCCATTACAGACTATGATACATGCTAGTCACAGACCATTACAAAACATGACATAATTTGTTGATATGTGATCACAGATCGTCTATTAATGACGGCTTGTAACGACATACTAATTACTTCTTTTTTGCATTTTTGGAAGATCCAGTAAAAGTAGGGTGAAGAAATTTGTCTCCAATATATGGTAAAAAAACAATCTCTCTATGATCAGCAACAGCAGGTACATCGTTTTTTCACATTTTAGTCTCAATGCTTGCGCTAACAGCTTTATTTATTACTTTTTTCGTTTTAGGTCTCACTCCACTAACAGCAGATAATCGATTATCATATATGGGCTATGATGATCAACGTGATTTAGCATCTAAATCATTCCAATGGCAATGTTCACGATGTACATTTCTTAACGATGATTCATCTCGCACATGTGAAATATGTTTATATGGAAAAGGTTCTTAGTATTATCCGTTTATTTCCATAGAAAATTCTTCGTTAATGTTCGTTAGCTTCTATCTCAGCTATTGAAACCAGTGGAACAAATGCGTATAAATCAAGATTGAAAAAAAAATAGCAAAAAATTTTGTGAGACACTATGGAAAAGGAGTGTTGAAATATAGAGTGGAAATATGAACCGTCTCCCGCTGCCCCCACGCACTCTACCCTACAGAATGCGACAAACATTTTAAATAAAGTTTAATTATTATTTAAGTGTCATTGAATAATTATTTAGTTACTATTTAATTTACAGATGGCAATTACTGGATAAATTGCTAATTATTCGCTAATTACCTAACCTTTCAAAAATGATTATTCACTCATTAATGAAAGGAGGATGAAATGATATAGCGACAAAACTTAATCATCCCACATCACTGCTCACCGCCCGTGATAGACATCCTGAGATCTCATCACAGACGCGACAGAGACCGTGAGTTCCCGTCACAGTCAGTGACATACACCCTGCGTGCGCAGGTGGCTCTGTGAGTGTTGTTGTGAAGATGGGTGTAGGTGTAGGGGAACAAAAGTGCCATGTCCACACGCGGAAACCCTAGTTTGTAGCTCGCTCAGCAAGGCGGATGCTCTGTGAAGGTACTTTCGTGAAACACCTATATAGTTGAATTCACAGTTTGAATAATTCAATACTTTCATTTTAACTTTTCAAGTTTCAGCTTTTAAATCTTGACATGTGTGAAGAAGACGACAAATACAGATCATGTACACAGACTTGAAAGTTAAATTCACTTCCAGCTTCAAATTTTAAGTTTCAATTCGGCTTTCAACTCCACACATTCCTCTCGATGTCGATTCCACAGAAATATAGGCGATTAAAAAAATTTAAAATTGAACGTTGAGTTAATTTCAACTTTCAACTTTCACACTACTGGTTTCTTTCGCTAATAATTTTTGATTAACCAGATTAAATTACGACTCTAGATTGTGAATAATGAAGTTTTGTCTTTGTCGAACTGAATTTGCTTGCATTTTCTATTCAAGTAATTGCTTTATGCTACAAAGATAAGGTTAAGTGAGAAATCAAAAGTAGACATATGTTTGGTCTCAGTTGAATGTTAATTAGAACGATGGCTTGTGTACTTTATTTCAGTCCCATATTTGATGAATTACTATATCCTTCAATAAAGGCTATTCGTCGTCTTTCGACAAGGTATGGATGTGAGTGATGTGGAAATCTGTTAAGCAGCACAGCAGTTGATTATTCTTAATGCTGATGATTCGAAAGTTCGAATAGTTGATAAGTTAGAAAGGGATTCTATACTTGCATTCACCTCTTACATCAGGATATATATCTAAGAGATCCTAGAAATCAGATACTTTGCCCATACGTGTTAGATTCTATATTGCTTCCATAAATCAGTGATACAAGAAAATTAGATTAGAAGTCTTAGAGAACGATCACTAAAATAGTGGATATATATGAATTTTCACACAGAAGAGGGGATACATGTTTGATCTTACAACAGCGAAAACTATATTACAATTGATAGTGCCGATAAACTGGCGGTTTCTTTTTGTAGTCAATATTAATTCAAGAAACATTTCACTCAAGTAAAGCACTCAAGTCATCATCTGTAACTAAAGCTAACTTGAGATCAAAAGGATGTGACATAGAATATAAGAATAAATAAGCTAAACTGATTTGGAAAAGCTTGTTAAGGCAACCCTTTTGGAGCTGAAATATGGAACTCGCTTATACTGTATAGCCTCATTAAACTAATATAAAATATGTAAAATGACAAACCTCTCATAGACCATAGCTGTTTTTGTAGGATAATCGAAAATCAGAGTAAGAACTTTTCTAATCTCTGCATTTCGAACAGAAATTTTTTTCCACAGGTGCCCTATTTTGATTTTGCATTGTTGCTATTCGCTCATTATCTTTCGTCTTTTTTGTTTTTGTTTTAATTTGACGTTATTATTTTTCTTCATCATTGGCTATCTCATAAATCAGACTATTATAACAATGCATTATGTATCTATCAGCTGATCTTACCGTACTACTATATATATCCGAATCAACTCATACATGATAATATCGTTTATTTTTTAAAATTATAAAAAGATCGAATCATATTTTTCATATTGATTATATGATTGCTATGACAAACCACTCCATTACTACTCTTCATTTTTCATTTTTAAAGTACAAATTTAAATTCTAAAAAAGTTGACGAGTTTACTATTAAGAACTTTAATAGATATGTTATACTTTTCCAAATATTAATGAAGGCGTTGAAATATTGTATAACAGTCGAGCTCATATTCTTTATACTGTTCAACTCCTTTTTTTTTTATTAATAAACAAATCTGAAGCCAGTTGCGTGCGGTTGCTGAGGTCTGTAAAGGGGAGGTGTTTGTAATGGGGAGGTGTCTGCAATGAGAAGATATCTGTAATGGGGAGGTGTCTGTAATGGGGCTTGTCTGTAAGGGGGCCTCTGGTTGCTAAGTGTCTGTAATGGAGATGGGGGATGGGGAGCCGCCAAACTTCGACTTAAAATTTACACTCACTATTTTGTTCGAAAATATATGTGAGTTCCACAAAAAGACGCAAAACGATGTCAGAAGACTCTACATCACTACAAAGGAAACATGTATTTCTCTGATCTACGTCACTTATGCACTAGAATTTCAATATCAAATTAAAAACATCAGATCAAGAGAAAACAAACTAATTTCTATTCTGGAAATCATTAGACATCATTAGAAGGCACCAAAAATCATGACAATACCTTAAGGATACGAGTAATGATTGAAAATGCTTCAATATTATAGGAAACCATTATAAACTATTAGAAATGAATGAAAAATCACTCTAAATCATAGAAGATTTCCAGTAATAAGATTAAAATTAAAGTCCTGCATGATGAACTGATAAAAACTGATTTCCGTGATAAAAATCACTAAACACTATCAAACAGGGAAAACAATGTTGAAATATATCGAAAATGACACAATAAGGCTATTATAAAAAGAATGATGGTCTTCTATTGCAGATACTTCGACCAAGACTGCACCAGCCATAAAAACAAGAAGAAGAATAAGCTCCAACAGTGGTCGAGTAATTCAAAGAATTCGTTAGTGCTCTATCCTTCTCTCATAGCTATTTTCTTTTCTTCATAGAACGATGCAGCTGTAGTAGGCGCCACCAGTATCATGCACACTGGACCCAGCTCTATTACTGCACAGGTCAGACGATAATCATTCGAGAAAATGTATTTTCATCAAATATCTCATACTTTTAGAGGTCGACCAATGAAATCAACTGTCGAGTAAATAAAGGTAGGATATTGTTGATTATTGCCTTCAAAGTGAGCATGATTATTGATAATTTGAATTATTTGCTTAAAATCACTGTTATTGCTCAGACGCACTGAGCACATTGGAGAAATTCTCAGATTATATGATCACTTTTTGAAGAATTTTTCTCTTTTGTCGACAGTTCTCGCCTGTGTAGTTACTCGATTTTTTGGTATAAATATCACAATTCATTCAAAGACTCGAGGCGTATGGCGATTTTTAGAATGAGATTTTTGCCCTCTTTGCATTTCTGCCACGACGTCTTAATGAAAGCCTGTGAGTATGTTTTAAGTAAAAAGATACAACGAATCAGTGTTTTAAAAAAATGTTGTCTTCTCACATTATCTCGAGTAAGGAATACGGTTCGAGGCATTGACTTTCCACATAATTAACGGAATGGGTTTTGAAAATGTCTCTTCAAAGTAAATGAAATTATAAGAAACTTATCACCTAATTGAACATCAAGTAAAAGCCCAAAACAAAAATAAGTATCGTAGATGCGGGTGTTTTCTCATCGAACAACAATTGTACATATAAGAGTTGTTCGATGTGTAAACTATTGTGTTCTCGCAGATTGACGATGCTTGAACATCAACATCATCCGATGGTCAATTTTTCTTAAAGCCATGTAAACAGAACAGGCATTCTTACTTACGCTTACGTTTCGAATTAGGCAGCAAAAAATTCTAGAACAGAAAAATCTATGATTAGACATCAACGTATCTAAATCGATTGAGGGTGTGGGTGTGGGTGTGGGTGTGGGTGGGGGTGTTGGCGGGGGGGGGTGGGTGTGGGTGGGGGGGTGGGGG
>CAJNSZ010000418.1:57353-93654 GCA_905329745.1 Rotaria sp. Silwood2 | reverse complement strand
TTGCTGCTATACATGAATGTGGTCAGTTTATAGTTACCATTGGTCCGCTTGTTGTTGCCGCGTATCTAAATATTGACATAAAACGTCTTTCTGTCGTTTGGTGCAAACTACGTTTTTTTTTTCATCTCAAGTTTTAGCGCTATTCCTTTGACTTGTGCATGTTTCGCTACTATGGATCAGTTTCTAATTACATCAAAGCATGTCTGGTTTCGTCAATGGAGCAGTATGAAAAATGCGTATCGTGCCTCTTTGTGTATTGTTGTAATCTGGTGGCTTCATGGTACCCTCTGGTTATATTATCAAGACATGTCATCAATTACAGGTGCTTGTATGTACCGTATTCATGTCTTTCATACCTATGCAGTATTTTTCTTCTGTATTGTTCTCGATAGTCTTCATATTTTAATTATGATGGTATTTGGAATTTTAGCTTATCGGAACATAAGAAAAACAACTGTTCTCTCACGCCTTCATATTGATCGACAAATGACAATCATGGTTTTCATGCAAGTCTTGCTTGTCCTTATAGATCTTAGTCCGTTCGATATTTATAATGCTTACGCTATTATTACAATGCATGTTCAAAAGAATGTTGATCGAAAACCCAAAGAGGCCTCCGTCTCCAGCATTACTTATCTTTTTACTTCACTGACTTATGGAGTAAATGTTTTGTGAATTACAGCATTCATTTTTTGTCATATATTTTAGGGACGATTCTACCTATTCATGTTTTCCTCTCCTCGTTTTCATCGTATGGTGAAAAATCGAATCTTATGGCGACGATGATCACGACATGCTGTTTCTGTGGCATACCAATTTTCATGTTTCTCATTATCTTGTTGCTCATTTCATTGAACATGTCATCGAGTATTCATATTTTCTTCGATGAAAAAAAACTCGCTACTCTTCATATTGAAGTCGTAAGAATAATTTATGCTTCAATATGATTAATAATCATGGAGCTCACAAATAATATTAACCTGAAAGACGCCATCGAGTTGTCTTGCTTTTGGCACTTAATTAATATTTACGTATTGGTTATATGGGACACTTATTCAATCATTTATGACAGTATCCAATTTTCTCCTTCATTTTTTTTTGTTTTTATGATTTTATGATGCCAAGTTTTGGTTTTACTTTTCACGTCTTATTCTTATGTTTCTACAACAATAATTAAAGAAGAGAGCACGATTATAATACTCTGTTTTTACGAATTCAATAGTTAAAGACCGAAAGTAATAAGATTGAAATAAATAATTCCTATAAGAGTATGACCAATGTACGAATTATCTGCGTGGCGCATCATATGCAACGCTGTCTTACATTATTGTTGAAAGAGATATCTTGATTTTTCTAGTCTTTATGCTACGATGACTTGTCCTGTGTTTCCATTAAGTTTTGACTCGTATTCTCCTGTATTAAAAAGAAGTTGACCATCGAAGAGAAGTCCTTTATGCACAAAATAGCATTTAAAAACGAGAAAAAAAAGACTACAAGCATCCAATAAAGAAAGAAGACCTTGGTGGTAAGATTTGAAAATGTCGTAACCGACTTGAAAGAGCAAAATGTGATCTTAGTTTGGCTCGCTCGAACTTCGTAATGATGATGCTCACCTGACACCATTGGGTTGACAAACAAAGTCTATTGAAAACAACCAATGCATTGAAGGTTGTTGTAGATGCCTCGAATATGAGTTATCTTATTCAGAATACGAGCCTATTGGCAGTTCAGAGACTGGTTTTTTGACTATGAGCACACTGTATCAACCAAAAGCTTCTGCGCTTTCTAGACTTTACTAGGGGGCTAGGCAATTACCTGGAGCTTCAAAACTTTCGAACATTGATGACATTTAGATTCGAATCAAGTTTTAATGTGATTGTTATCGATCCTATGGGAATTACAAGATTCATACATTGCATCAACAGATCAATCGTTTCGGTGACAAGAGAATTGCTTTCACCAAAATTAGTCCATTCGAATTTTGATATAGAAGACTTTCTTCCATCACACAAGAGAGATCAGTCGATTATGAAAAGAAATGAAGGAAGAATCAGTTTGCCATTCTGACTGAAACAATGGATCAGTTTCCCGATGTAAGAGTATTTATCTCCACTGTTCTCCAGTCTTGCCAATTTTGTGTCCATCACTTATTTCCTCATTGTCAATTGAAGTCGATGTTTGAGTTTAAACAAAAGTGGAATGAAAAATTCTCATCGAATTTCTATTCTTCACGTGTATCAAAAAGATAATTTGATGGCACTGAAAGTTGTTTCGATTTCGTTGTTGAATAAGTAAGACTGTTGTATTAAATTTAAGGTAGGGTGTGGGGATATCAGTGTAGTTTTGATCTTCTGCAATCAACCACAGTCACATCTCCTACACCCACACCAACACCCACTCATACCATAAAGTTAGTTTTTTATGGGCTATCTGATGCGCCTATTTGTATTAAAAACAGATTTCAATTTATAATGTTTCTACGTAACGCAATGATGTTATTTACCCTTTTTTTCGCTTTTCATATTTTTAAAAGAGCATTTTCAAATAGCAATTTATTATTTAAAAACCACTGTAAGATATAAGTAATGACTTTTATGCGTGACTAATAAAGGATTGCCATTAGAATTTAGTTAATTGGTCTAAGTTGATGATATTTAATTAAAATTAGATTACTAATCAAAATCTTTTGTCGCTTTTATAACACATGGCAACGTTCAGTTGTAACGATGAAGACCGTCTTTCTACAATCCCGGATTGCTTTTTACCATAGAAATTCTCGAAACCTGACACATATTTCATGATTTTCTTCACAAAACTGTATTTAAATTATAAAATCAAGTACATATTCAGAATCAGTGCGAGAAAGTAAGTCTAATCCATAAAGTTGTATTGGAAATTATAGAACTTCATTTTTAAAAATTATCTTTCATATTTTTCAATATAATTCTACGTATTCTATGCAGTTTTTTGTCTTGATTCCGAATCTGTACTTAGTTTTATCATTTAAACATAATTTTGTGGGAAAAAATGCGAAATACTTGTCAAATGCCAACGGTTGATACATTAGCCAATATGATGTATGCTTTTGTACAATTTTTGTGTTGAAATGAGCAATAAATACAACATTTAAGATTTACAAAAGTTAGTGTTATCGTGTTACGAGACCATTATCGCGTTACGTTAATTAAACTGATCACTCTTCAAAATAAGAAGCCTATTTGAAGAATTTTTTCTGTTGGATACCTCGAAGTGTCGGCTACAAAACGTCTATAGGACGTTTCTTTTAACACAGCACCCATTCGCGGGGAAATAAAGAACAAACACGTCACCCTCAACTTTTTGTCCTTTTTTTCGTCATTGCGTTACGTCATCTTTTTTGCTCTAATTTTCAAAGGGCTCATTCAAACGATCTCATATTTTCAGAGATTATGAGGAAGACAGAGGCACATCTTCTAACGAAAGAATGAACCTTCTGGGCAATCTAATTATGGAGAAAATTTAATGAAATTGTGGTCAAAACATCATCGCGTTACGCTTGAAGAAGTCATTAAGTGAAATATTATCAATCTTATTGAGCTTAGGATTTTAACTAATCTCGTTTAGTATTCAATTCAAACTTTTTAGTTAAATAGAAAATGGCTGCACAATCGCGTTGCTTTTTAGTGAAGCATACAACAATACTAAAAATGGATGGGAGTATTCATAAAAGATATCCGGTAAAAATCGGCGTTTTCAGATGTTTCTTTCCCCGTGCTCATTTATATCTGGTTTCGGCAGATCCTTCGTATCCCCTGGCCATCCGGTAAAATTCTTTGTCAAGAAAATAGTATAAAATGAGCAAAAAAATGAAACAGCATAATTTCATTTCGATTGTTGGTTTTACTCTCTGATCAAAAATTACAATTATAGTCATTGTTAAATCATTGATACAGAAAAAATTTCTTTATCGTCAGCAAACAGAAAAGAACCAAAAAAGTTTAGAAAAAAAAATTAGTGTATATCATCGATCATCAGAGAGTTTTCATTCTTCAACAAATTCACTAGTTGGTTATGCTGCATAATTCTCAATAAATCAAACTACTTTCGCTAGATGTGATACTGTTGCAGCAAAAAACACATAATGGCAGAACTTAAATAACGGACACCTAAATTACTTTATTCGACGGTATGAATGAATCAACAGAGAAAGAGATAATATTATATAGAAAAGATAATGATATCAGTCGTAATTATAATGACTAGGAATGTACAGTTCACGTTGATGAACACTCATAAGAGTGTGAGCGGTATTATCGCCATGGTCACGTAAGTATGAGCTGTATGGCCCTCATGACGACAGCTTTCTATCTAATGGGAAAAGTATTGATTGTAAAAGTTAAATTTCGTTTGTAAAACACTTGAAATATTTTATTCTGATATTTTCTCAATGTTTTTCTATTTTTTGAAAAGGTAACAAATAAATAATGTTATGATGAAACGTTTTAGCACGTGCAAGAAAAAGAAAAGGTTATTTTTTTTTCGAGTGAATGTATCACCTGCGCGCACAATGTAAATTGAGGCAGTATGTTTCTTCTCTTTCGTTTTTTTCCCGCTTGTAATGACGATGCAATTGCCTACATCGTGGTATGTACACACTTCCGATTGCACAACAAAGAGTCAATAACATAAGTGAAGGAAAAATTATGCATTTCTTTTTTTAATTTTAATTCATTTTCCCAGCGACTTTCTAGACAATTATGAATTAATCTTGATTGTCTTTTGATCACTTTGAATTTCTTACACATCTTGCTTTATATCAATTCTATTAAGCAGTTCCAGACATTTGGTGATTCTGGTTGATTTAAACTTGAAGTTTATACTGTAAGCATATCATTTTCATGAAATATGAATAAATACCATCCAACATAAAGCTAATCGTAACGCAAGTCGGTAGCTTGTTTGTAACTACGATTGTTCATTTTCAAAGAAGTGAAGTACGTGACTATAAATAGTGTCATAGTCAAAAGTTACATACTAAGCATCATTAGTATTCATCGAGATTGCTGAATATTCTCTTACAGAACCGACTTTATCATTAAGAAGGTTAACTGCATGAAGTGCAGCTACTGCCTTATTGATTTTCAGTTTGTTAGTTATAATGGCAAATCTTTTCTTTTCAGAAGAACCAATGAGTAAGCTCTAAGATTCCCCAGACCTAGATGTGAAAATATTTACTCATAAAATTCGAATGGATAGAAAGTTTTGATACGTGGAACAATATGTTATGCATCTTTTTAATTGTTGTTCATTTTATTCAAAATCCCTAAATTTATGTACAAAAAAATGGACATTGTTTTTGGTTTATCAAGTATCATTGATTTATCATAACTTCTTTTTATGAAATTGGCAAGTTCGTTTTCCTTTTAGCAATAAATTCATACTATTTTACACTTTTCATGTATCGAATTTAGTAGAGGCAAAGTATTATTAAAGATGGCATCTTTTTTTTAATGAAAAGGAATAATATAAAACTTTTCAAATGGATGCATTAATTTTTCCATCAGTAGCTATTGGTTACGTGCAAGAACTACTATCAGCGCCAAAATTCAAGACATTCGTATGTTTTTTGAATAACTTTTGATAGGAATAAGATAGAGAACTGCATATTTCAACGTTTAATAGTCACAACCCAGCAGCATATTTTTATAAGCAACAACCGTTTTGGAAACAAACCTGAACACCGATTTTCTGAAAACTGTCATAGTAAAAACATAGGTTATCTACTATACCGAGCATTGTGGCAATATTTTTCTATCTTTCTTGAGTTACATTGCATGAAACAATGTTCTTATGATAGTTGATGCATTGTATTGCTTGAATAAAACGAAAAATATGAAGAAAGATAATCGTCTAATTAAAAAACATAGTTCAACCATAGTATTCTTGAAGGATCAAAATGATGCGCTGGTGATAGCGGCGTTAGTAATAACAAAATACTTGACGATCGATTACCTCTAACGAATTGTTCTTAGTCTCCTTCAATTATTTCATCTAGCCATATCTTCGTGAAATACGAAGTGTTGCTTCAATACGATCAGTAACATTATTAAGAGATATCCATGGACCATTCTGTTCCTTTGCGATGAAACCGATACTAGAACATGGCAATTCCTTAACTTCCAAGGAACTTCTTTTGGTATTATCAAATAAGGAAAACACTTCTATTTAAAACGCTAAATTATGATGTGAGATGGGGGTGCCTTGAGCATTGATTGAACACGCAAGATCTAGGATTCAGTGATGCATACATTTACACCATGATCTAACCGAAAGTAAATATTATAAAACACTTAACCATGTAGACAAATCATTCCCCATTCTGACGAGCTAGCGATCAGTCGCATTCTTTCGTCTATTCGATTAACTTTTAGTTATATTCGTATTTTTTCGAGATCTCGATTTTTTTTTTCGTCTTCTCTCTCATTTTCACCTGAAATTCTCAGGTTATAATTAATTACTCAATCAAATTAATTAGTAAGTTCATTATTATTATTGTTATTATTGTAATAGTTTTCTCTGGTGTACTGGCAAAATGCCTCCAAAAAATGGAGGTGGTGGCGGTGCAAAGAAGCGAAAACAAAGCCTCGATAACCAACCTCGACAATCGGCGATGACTAATGGTATTGTCCACGGTGGCAAGAATCCATTGGCCGAAAATTTAAGCCAATCAAAATTTACCATAGCCCCCCTCATTCTAGAGGGAGTTAAGTTAAACAAGCTGCAACTTAATGATATGATAAAGCAGCATATTAGTGACGTCAGAATGTCTGACATCCAACTCAATCGGGCAGGTATATTTACTTTATATGCAAGTGATGTCAAGTCATTTAATCTTCTTCTTAATGATTTTACATCGATACTTTCAACAAATGGTCAACCTGCAGCAAAGGTTTATGTTCCTCGCTCTATCCAAAGAGTCAAGGACACAGAAAAGGTGGCTTTCGTAAAGAGAGTCGACCTAGAATTACCAGATGATCGAATAATCGATGCATTAAAGAAAGTTGGTCTTGATGTTATCGATGTTACTCGATTAAAAAGCAAAGATGGTAATACTCCAACAAGAACCATCAAAATTTCATTTAATGATGCACATAATCGAAACACATTCGTACATACCGGACTTCAAGTTGACTCGATGCACTTTAATGCTGAAGCTGCATCACAAAATTCAAAGCCAGTACAATGTTACATTTGTCTTCAATACAATCATGTAGCTAAGTACTGCAAAACCAAACAACAAGTATGTTCTCGATGTGGTGATAACCATCGTATTGAATTATGTACTGCTGCAAATGATGCAATAAAATGCTGCAATTGTAAAGGCAATCATTTGGCCACGTCTAATGATTGTCCAAATTATAAAGAACAACAGAAACGAATGTTAAATTTAATTAATCAATATTCGTCCACAAGCAAACCAACAGCAACAGCACCAGCTATACATGATGTCAATGAATTTCCATCATTACCAGGTATGTATCAACGTCAACACCAACAGTTACATAATGATATTCTTGATGAATTAATCAATGTACTTACCAGCAAAATGGAAAAAATCATCGAAGAAACAACCAAAAGATTATTTAAATCATTGCAAGAGAAGATAAAGAAAATAGAAAAAACTATTGCATCAGTTGAAAGCTTAGTCAATGATGATGATACATTTGATCAAACTTCGGATAGTGATGAAGAAATTCAAATGTTAAATGACAATAATAATAAACAACAGCAACCTGCAGCAACTACCAAAAAACCAATAAAACAGAATAACAAACCAACAACTACATCTTCGGACACAACATCGAAAACACCAACTACTACAAATACAACATTAACACAATCATCTAATACATCTAATGATAACACAAAGAAACCAACAATTAAACAAAAACCAACAGCCAAAACATCGAAAAGAAATCGTTCTCCCAACAGTTCACTAGACTCGACGACAATGGACAATAAAGATCTTAAGGCAAACAATAACGATGATTAGTATTTGTCATATTAACATCACCTCCATTATCAAACACAAAGCTGAACTCCTAGCCAGATTCTCCAAATACGACATCATTTCTGTTAATGAAACTAATCTAAAGAGTGAACGTCCGTTCTCTCTGATGGGTTACAACATTTTCAGAAATGATCGAGTAGGAAAACTTGGTGGCGGAGTGCTACTAGCAGTTAAACAGCACATTAAATGTCGAGAAATTCTTAATAAAACAACACACAAGAACGAAATAATAGCAATACAAATTGAAACACAACCTTTTAAATCAATACTGATAACCTCAATTTACGTTCCACCAACAGCTAAGATTGATATCAATATCTTCCATGAACTACACAACATCAACAACAACTGTATTATTGTAGGTGATCTTAATGCAACATTATTCCAAATGGGATCAACCAAGACAAATGCCAGAGGAAGACAGCTGCAAGAATTATTTAAGGAAGGTCTTATTGAATGTGTCGACGATGATAGTACAACATATGAAAAAAATGATTATGAAGTTAAACTAGATTGGATACTAGGCAGTCAGCCACTTATATCATTTATATCAAATGTCGAAACACATCCAACAATTGGCACATTTAGTGGACATAAACCATTAACATTCGATATTTCAATTGGAGCTGAACCAAAACCAACTTCTCCAAGAATATCACTTAACTTTAAAGCAGCAAAATGGCCAAAGTTCAGAACCAAATTAGATCAACAACTGATGCTATGGAATAATTTTCGTCGTTTAAATACAGCATTAGATATAGAAGAATATGCAATGTTTATTACCAACAGTATAATGTTAGCAACACAAGAAGCCATCCCACCATCTACACCAATAAACAGAAGCTATACACTAAGTGAAGCATCAAAGAGCTTGATTCAACTAAAACATCAAGCATATCGAAGATGGAAGAAGACTGGAGAACATATGGACAAACAACAATACTACAACTCCAAAGCCTTATTAACAAACTCACTTAGAAATGACAGAAAAGACAACCTTAACAAGTTAATGGCGTCCTTATGTCATAAGAAAATGTATTCTGATAAGGTTTGGCTTACAGTACGTAAGTTTCATAACAAAAGGATCAAACAAACCTACGCCAGCATCATGCATTACAACAACACGACAGCAACATCAGACAATGAAAAAGCAGACTTATTTGCGGACTATTTCGAAAATGAAGTCTACTCTCTTACTGCTGATACACTGCCATTTCATGATCATATAACAAGCCAAGCAAACAACATCAAGAACAGAAATATAACCTCATCAAACACAACCAAGTGGAAGCAAATAACAGCAAAAGAAGTCAAATATCATATTAAACAACTTCGGAATAGCTCCACTGGACCAGACAACATTCACAATAGGTGTTTAAAGAATTATACAGAATTACTGGTGCAACATCTTACCAAGCTGTTCAATTTAATTCTGAAGAAAGGTTATATCCCAACGAAATGGAAAATGGCCAACATTATACTTCTAATAAAACCGAAGAAAGATAAGCAACATCCGTCTAGCTATCGACCGATTAGTCTCCTCAGTTGCTTAGGTAAACTAATGGAAAAAATAGTCAAACAACGTCTAATGCTTGAACTAGAACGACGAAACATCTTACCAGAACATCAAGCAGGCTTTAGACCAGGAAAAAGCACCATCTACAACATCGTGCGATTAGAACGATATGCTCAAGGACAACTTCGACATGCTGGCCGAAGACGTCACTCAGCGGTCATTCTATTCGACATAAAAGCTGCATTTGACTCAGTATGGCACGATGGTTTGATTTATAAATTAAATGATCTACATCTTCCACAATATATCATCAACTATCTGATCTCATTTTTACACAACAGAACTGCGGCAATAGAAATTGAAAATGTATTATCTCGTCAATTCAACTTAAAGAGCGGCACTCCACAAGGATCTCCATTATCACCATTATTGTATATTATATATACGTCAGATTCGATGAACGATTTACCGACTCATACAGAACACGGGTTATTCGCCGATGATACAGCACTATGGACTTCATCTAACACCATGACAAGTCTTTCATCCAGACTACAACAATCCATAGATGCATTCGAAAGTTGGTGCAAGTCATGGAAATTAAAATTACAACCAACTAAAACAGAGCTGATCCACTTCAGCATACATCCAAGAAAGAAATATAAACATCCAGTGGAAGTTAAAGTTGAAAATACTATCATCAAACCACTGGAGCATACAAGATACTTGGGTGTCATTATAGACAAAACACTAAACTGGCGAAGTCATCTTGATCATATCGAAACTAAGATTGCACCTCGGATCGGTCTTCTTAGATATTTATCGAGAACAGCATACGAACCCAACAACAAGACGATGATAAATATTTTCAAATCAATTGCACGTACAATTATTATTTATGGTTATCCTATTCTACTGACAGCTAATCAAAAAATATGGAATCGACTGCAGATTATCCAAAATAAAGCACTTCGAGCTGCACTCGGTCTACCCACATATACATCAGTAGACTACATACATAAGATTAGCATGATACCAAAAATTAAAGAGTATGCAACAACATTACTTCAACAATCAATTCAAACAGCAACAGCTAAAAATGACATCACATTGAAGACACATCTTCAAGATATATTCAACCATCTTTAAAAAAAAAGAAATACAAAGAAATCACCTACTTATTCATATATAACATCAGCATCGAGAAACTAGACAATTGATGAGTCGACCAAATCTGCACAAAAAAAGTTATATCGGATTCGCATATTACAAGACTGCTTATACATAACAAAAAATAACGTAAATCTCTTTGCTTGTTCAATTTCTATCATTCAGCTATTTCTTTTTCCTTTCCTCCACTCTCATATATAATATGAAGTGGAGTCAACTTATTCACATGTTTGTTATATACTATTCTTTTTTTTCTCTTTTCCTTCCTTCATTTTCATACGTAGTATGAAGTGGAGTCAACTTATTCACTATTCGTTATATACTATTCTTGTTTTTTTCTTTTCCTTCCTTCATTTTCATACGTAGTATGAAGTGGAGTCAACTTATTCACTATTCGTTATATACTTGTCTTTTTTCTTTTCCTTCCTTCATCTTCATATACACCACAATCAACTTACCACAATCAATCTTTGAGACAAAAGACTGATGTCATGTGTCTCCTCCGCTCCTTTCAGCTTTTACGACAATACTGTTCGTTGTTTTTTTTTTCGTATTTTTTCTGTTTTGTTATGCTTGTATTGTCTATTTCCATCATCAATAAAAGCCTTGTCTCCAAAAAAATAGTCAACAGTTACTTTTCATATATTTGTCACTCCACTAACTGAGAAGTATTGTGATACTTTATGTCAAATGTGGATCAAGTATTCTACGAAAACCAATATATGAAAATATACTAACATACTATAATGAAGTAAGTAGTTCGTTACTGACTCTCATGTGACAAGAAACAAAAATAGCGAACATAGACTATTTTAAAATATGTTCGAAAAATCCATATGATCTCGATAAGAACCAAATGGAAATTATCATACTATTATTTATTCTTCTTGATCAATTATTTTAACAGTTAACGAACTCAACTCTCTTCGAGCATCAGAAGAAAAATACAGTTACCAATGTTAATTTTCCAAAAAAAAATCTCTTGATTGTTTTTCATTATTATTGACTATGAGTAAATTTCTTGATTACAATCGTAGAAATATTACCTTCAGCATATATTCAATCAAACACATACAGAATGAGAACATGAATCTTCTTTTCACTCACATCCACACTCTCAGTCGGAACCGATGTATTTATTTTGGGCATATCACAAACATTAAAAGAAAAACAACTGTTTTATCAACATGTTTTCGTTCAATGTTTTTTTTTTATTTAGCACATATATCTAGCCTTTGCTACCATTGCTCATCGTGATCTGTGCTTGTTTCTTCTTGTTTCGTCGTTGCATTCTTACTTGTCCATTATTCGTCTTTGTCTCAGGCACGGCTAATGTTGCTAAAGCGAGACCTATAAGCGGCATATTTCCATAGATGGCTTCGTACTCTCCATCTCTCACTATGTATGTTTCATGCCATATTCCATTGACGCTCTCGACACGATCTGTCTTCATATATTTCATCACTGCTTTGAAATGGAGACCCATTTTTGTGTGGGTCCATTTTTGGAGTGATTCATAATTGCGCCAGTACTGAACGTGCAATGTTGTACTTTTACGCTCATTTGCTCCAACATAGAAGTCACCTCCCATATAGCCTAATGCTGGGTCCGATTCCAACTCCACTATCATGTTTCTAAACGCATTTTTAATGTCAAAAAAAGATTTCGTGAAAGGATTTGCCCCATTAGGTCGACTGCCAATAAGGAAAACTACAAAATCTCCATCGCATCGTGCGGTAAACGTTGTGCGAATGATCTCTTTTGAATGAGGAGTTGGTAACCAGTTGTAATAGCGCAGTATCTGCTTGATGAGAGGATAGATGAAAAAAAGAGTTGATAGGACACCGATAAGGATCATCGGAAGGAAGAGTGAGGCGAAGAGACCGATGCCGATTAGATGATAGGGACTGATGAAGAAGAGCAGCGGCATGTATTTGTTGAGTCCATACTTCGATTTCTTTAGATATGATGCAACCGGAATAACTTTGTTCCAATTGTTCTGGGTAGAATGAATTTTCTCCGTTGCGTTGTTATTTTCAAAAGAACACGAAGATGCCATGTCGTTCTGAATCTTGTTTGAATCAGTCGTATGATATCACTCTTCTTTTTTTATCGAAATGCAGGTCTTTTTATAATGTTTTTCTCACCACTCTAGGCTCTGGCAATGTTCGTCGTGTGCACATATCGTTATCAAGTAGCGTCAATTTTTTCTTCACCAGACTCGCTTGTCTCTTATCGCACATTTTCACAGCTAAATACTATTCAACGAACGCAATCAACATTCGGCAATACGCTGAAAGAATGATTCATATACCTCAAGTGAAAGAGAAATGCATTAATAATGTGCGCCTTATCTTGTTTCGGTACTCCTAACTACGCAATAGTCGTTATTTTGTTTAAACAAGTAACTAATTACAGCAAAAGAGTATCAAGAGTATGAGATATGAACATGGATGCATTGATGAGCCTCACTGAAGCCTACATACTTGAGAAGTGTATAATAGTCGCTAAAATGTCTTAGTTGTATTAGCTCCCTCTAATGAATTCACACAAAAAGGATCGACTGCAATCTGATTGATTTTTGCCGTTTTTTCTTTGATTTAGTTATCAATCTTCATAAACAGAAATGAAGTCTGTCGAAGCAAATTGGACGATAGGATAGACATTAGGAGAAGGTGAATTTTGAGCGAAGAGCAATTTATTTTACATCAAATGGAAGATTCTCTTCTTCTAGCAATATGCACAGTTCCATGAGTAACAAAAAAGAACAAAATAAACAAGTCTTTTAGTGCATCTTGTCTGTGATGACCAGAGAGAAAAATGACGGTTTACAGTTTATCAAAGGATATTTTGTCATGCAGTAGTTGTTTTATATTAACGACTCATACTCGAAATATATAGAAGTCATGCTAGTAATAATGGCAAATTGCTCTTGTTTTTCTCTCTCAACAAGCAGCAACTAACTCATCGTGGGTGAAAATTGTCGTTCTGATCGTCTGAGCCGCAACACTTAATCCAGCACTATGTACTGTTACAATGGCCGCGTTGAATATTTTTACAAGTCGTGGAATTCAAGCTGTATCGTTGAACGAATTTCGCGTAGCACTCATTGCTGCAGGCTATGGCTCTTACGTGAAACATCTTGGTCAAATCACGAAAGTTCTATTGTAATATATCATATTCATGATAACGAACATAAACAATCAACATGAACTTTGTCGTCCGGCTATTATCCTTTTTCTTATTCTGAAGTATGTTCTCGTACTTATGGTATAGATACTTGTTAGACGTTTTTCAAACAGCAAAACCAATGAGTTAATTCTTACTCTGATTGTATGTGAGAACAAAAAGGATGTCTCACTTTCGCTTTTTTTTGTGGTGCCATACTTACAATAAATTTTATCATTTGGCATTATTTATCAAGCGTTTAACTCGAATAATGTGCTCATTTTCTTTGCCTATTATATAAGGAAATTGTTGTGAACAAATTGGAACATGGGGCGAAAGAAAGTGGCAAAAATTTTCGAGTGTGGATATAGATCTTGGTAGATATGGTACAAGAGCAAACCCCAACTTCAAAACCATCTGTTAGATAAAACGGATCGACATTGTTCGCACTGTTTACGTTTAGAATTGTGACACCATCAACGCTGATACCAGCAAGTGTGTTCAAAGAACCGGAACTATGGTAAGATACAAAACTGGATGCGCGTGGCACTGCTGCTTAGCTATGGATATTACACACAATTGAGCTCAACTCTGATACAGTTGTTGGATTATGTACAGGAGCATTGACGTTTACATCAGGATTGAAATTCACTTCAAAATCAACGTTCAGTTCACTAATACGAACAGGTGCATGAGGACAAAAACGTGACAACCCATTTGACTGAACACGAATAGTTGAACTGCTAGAGCAAGTGACACATAGCTTATGCTAAAATACACACGTACTACCGTACATTGTACCGGGACATGTTGTTCTAGTGAAACCTAAGCTACATGACACATTGGCACCCGTAGTGACAATGATGTTACTAACAGCCACTCCACCACAAGTATTGCTAAATTTGGCAGCTACTGTATTGCAATTAGATAAGGAGTTGCTCGCTGTGCTACCTACAGATCGAAAAACAAGGTGCAGTACAAGTGTAAGAATAGAGAGGATCATATTGGAGACGAAATTCACAATATGAAACAGTAACTATTTTCTGTTCTGATATAAAGTTACGTATTCAGAATTTAAGCTCTAAAGAAAAAACAAAACAAAATTTTGGAGAGGAATCACAATATTCTTGAATCACCACGTACACTCTACATTATGAAAAAGCAATGTAGAATAATAAACACTATATTTCGGCAAAAATGCGTTAACTGTCATAATATTGGTTTATTTACATATCAATTACTAATAATAAATATTTCTTGGAAAACTTCATTGTAATTTTTAACTTTCACTTATCTCATGAGGAAGAGTATTAAAAGTTGAGCAAAGTCGTGTCACTATTGTTTAGAGTGTTTTAGTAGACATCATGTTCATTAGTTTTTAAAAAACTAAGCTTTGAAATGAAAATTTAAATTTGAGCACTTATCATATTTTGAGAAGCGAAATTGGCTTTTTTAAGTCGTGCATCGCTGCTCTCTTTGCAATTAGTGTTCAAATAATACAACGCATTAAAATTATGGAATGTAGAATAACAGAGAAATGTCACCAAATAATAACTCAAATTGCTCCTTAAAACTAAACTGTAAAATTTGAATAGCAATTTCAAAGAGGACAGCAAAGTCTCAGTTGAGAGAGTGAATTTCACTCTTCAAAACACGCTAGTTTTCCAAATTTCAGTTTTCATTTCATAATTTAGTTTTTTTTTGTTAAATAATAACTACAATGTCTACTCAATACTAAGGACACTAAAACACTTGCATTAAGATGATTCACTGCACAACAAAGAATAACACGATTTTGATCAATTTTAAACGTTCTTCCTAATGCATCAAGTAGAAACTGAAAATTAGAACGAAATTTTCCGAGAAATGTCAATGATTATTAGTTAAAATGTAATTAGTATGTAAATCAAACTTTATTATGAGAGCTAAGGCTTTTTATCATAATGTAGTCCGTTAAAATCTGCACTGAATAGTACATGAAACAGCTTCAAATTATTGTTAATTAACAAAAAAATTGCTGAATACTAAACATGTGCTAAGCTTTTTCCTTGCATTTTATATGGTTGGTCAAACGGAGACCCTACGAAAAAGAGAGAACGAAGAAAATTACGAAAAGTAGAAAAAGCAGAGGCAATCAAGCGTGCCCTCAATCAGAGACAACATCAGGTATTGCATATTTCTCCAGAAGAAAAGATAGTCCTATCACATTTTAACATGAAGTAACTGAATAACGGAAGAAACGAACAGAAAAATGAAAGTAAAACGAAAAATAAAAACAGAGAATGGCAAAAACAACATGAAAGCAGAGAAAAACACAGCAAAAAAGAGATAAAAAGTTCACCATGATGACACGTGAGGAGAATTGGATCAAAGCGAAGCGGATCGTCGACACATTTCTGGTGTCTTCTTGTTTGTCATTGATGTAGGTGTGATCGTAGTCGTTGTTAAGTGGTACATCAGTAACGATTCATGTGCTGCAGATCAAGCAAACAAGATGGATACCAGCGATTTTGAAGTCAAGCTCATTGTAGCGATCGATCGAAAACCAACCTTGTGTTCGAGTGTCGAACTCGCGACGTTTTGAATGGTCGTGAATGGGAATATAGATCTGTATGGGTGTGAATGTATAAATTTGAGTGCGTCTAGGGAAGCGAAGCGAAGGAAGAAAAGACTAATATCTACGCCACTACAAATTTTGACCTTGCCGTTTTAATAAATTGCATCCTGTCGACGACAAAACTAGCCGAGACCAGTCGGTTCGAAAACTTGGTGAGCTTGATCATCGGTACGGGCCTTCTTTCCTGAAATCCATGAAGTCATGCGAATCCACTGTCACTTATCGATGTAATATGGATTTTTTCACTTGTTAAATGGTAAAGGTTTTCGACGCGCTTTGTTGTACAGTTTTGAATGAATCTTTTTTAACAAATAAAGATCTTGGATCGTGGATCCAGGTATTAGGCTAGAACACGATCTAGAGGATGTGAGTATGAGTACGGATGTAGATGAGATCTTTTGTTTATCAGCCCTACACTCGAATATTGCTGACAATATAAATAAACACAGTTATTAATCAGAATCATATCGATAAAATATTTAGAAAACTTCATTATTTCAACATTGTTGTTGAGAATCAGGATTTTGGATTGACAAAAATATAGAAACAAAAGTTCTCAATAGCAAATTCTGTAAAGTCTATCTTGAAATTGTAATTTTTTCTTTTATAAGTGGTGTATTATTCTTGAGCGAGAATCGATATCACGACGATTTTTGGACTTTTCTGAAACTCCAGTCTGTGATTAATAACTATCTATAATCTAATGCAACTAATGGCCTAAAATATTCTTCTGAATGCTTTTTTCAATATTTATTTTATACAAAAAAATAATAATAACATTTTCTTTTAATCAAATTGAACATTATGTTGTTGTAAGTAACTTTGAACTTTTAATCCTCGAATATCTTTACTTGCAACTAAAGCTAAATTTCCATCATTTAAAGGACAAATACCAAAAGCATTCACTTGAATTGGTATTAAATATTGTTGATGAGTACAACAATGTATTAAATGGCTTTTTAGGTCATTTACAAATAATAATAATTCAATCTGGTCATTACACATGGTTGTCGTCGTTGAATTCGATTTTCTATAAACAAATAAAAGGGAAATTTAAAAAGAAAATTTTCTACATTTACTTATCAGTTGAAATAATTGATAAAGGTTGAAATGCATCAATTAGATCAAATGAATGAAGTCGATTCATAGTAGCAGAATCATGTATAACAATCATAAACTTATTTATATTTTTTAAACGAACTAAAAAGCTTATGTAAAAATTATTAATTGCAAAATCAATTATCACGTATGGAGATTGTTCTCCACCATCATAAAGCTTATTTTCAAAACTAAATGGCGACATAAAAGATGAGTATTCTATATCATATTTTCCAAGCATAACTATAGATGAGGATATATACAAAAAGAATACAAAATTTTCGTACATATGTACACTTATAAGCTTATCATTGTTTTTGACTAGATTAATTTCTTGCACGAACTCAATTTGTTGTTGATTTAATCGAAATAATACAAAATTCTTTGTTTGTTGAGTACTAAAGTAAAATAAATTATAATTTGTTGAATAACCTATATTTAATAAATATTCGTTTGATGGTAAATTAATAACAGAGAATTGATGTGAATTAAGACATAAAGACTCTAATTGATGAGAATATAGCGAATAAATAAGTAGATATTTTTCATTTTCATGATAAGATAATAAGCGTGGATTTCTATTATGTTGATAAGGAATTTTAAATAGAAGATCAATCATCATATCAGGTCCATTTATTGTTGAACAAGTTGAAACTAAACGAGATTGTGGTTCAATGCCAATTTCATTATTTCTAAATTGGTCAATTTAGAAGAAAATTTTTCAAGAAAAAAACAAGAAGTTAACTGCGAAGCAAGTTGTTTATGGTATGAAGAGCCTATTGAACCTGACACTATTGGAGAGCTTTCTGTATCATCGGCTGTCGATGTTTGCACGGGAATAAATGAACGTTCTCTAACAGGTGACGATCGATTAGATGAACTGTTAAGAAAAGCAAAAGTTGATAGATTTATTTTAAATGCATATTTTACCATAATAGTTCTGATTTATTATTCGAATATGAATTAAAATGATGATCTTGTTTCTTATTCTCAGTTAATAATTGATCATTTGTATTAGTAGAAAATGAATTATAATCAGCTGTTGGTAATGTTAAATAGTTGTCTTCAAATTCATTTTCATTTATTTTTTGTTTTCTAATTAAATCATTTATATCAATATCTTTAAAATAATACTCAGGAATAGATTTTAACATAAGTGGTCTCAGGGGAAATTTTCCTTGAAAATCTTTCAGTAATTCTTTAACTATTATTGGATTATTATCATTTTGATTTATTGATATACATAATTTATTAAATTGTTGTCGATTATTTTCACATGTTTTTTTGTTTTCTTCATCGAGATAATCAAATTCTTGTTTATATTCTTTTTCAACATTGAGCAAATTTTGAATTTGCCGTTGAATATAATTACAAAAATGTTCCCGAGTTGAATTTAATTTTCTATTAAATTCTTCAATATCATAGGTAAGAAAAGTATTAAGTTTTCTTAATTCGGCTCGCGCTGTTATTATAAAATCTTCCATTTGTATACGATAGGGTATAGAGATTTTTTCACATATACTATAAAACTTAACTTATTCTTCTGCTTGCAACATGCTTATAGGTAAGCACAAGAGAACGAGAAAAAAACACACTGGGAAAAAAGTTTTGTGAGATTTTATTTGGTTATTTTACACAACCATACAAATTTTATTTTTCTTCCTCTATAAAAACACATTAATCATCATTTACTTTTTCATGAAAAACACTAAAACTTCATAGAAATATTTAATTTTAGCGCTTTAAAACTAAATATCTAATCTTTCTTCGATGAAAAAGAAATGAGTTTCTAAATCTTTTTGAAAATTATTTGAAATAATATGATGTATAACACAATTTTATTCGATTTTTTTTCACTGATCAAATTAGTATATTTAACAAAAGTATTTAATAATGAAATGATTTTTTCATAACAGTTTTATGAGAAAACGACAATTAATCGAACGCCACTTGGGCGACGTCAATTGGTTGCAGTGACAAGCAGGTACTGCAACAACTAGTCACACTGTAGAGATGATCGCATGTTTAACAAAAGTGTCGTTCCTATTTCACTTCTAACAAACTTCAATTTGTAGACATGTGACTCAATCACGTACTGATAAACAAAAATTGAATATTGACATTCGCATTTTGAATTTATCAAAATACTATGAAAGAATGAAAAGTATATTCATTATCGAATAGCACAAACTGCACAGTAGAGAGAAGTCCTAAAATAAGAAAAAACCTATAGAAGATTATGGAATAGTCTTTAAAGTAACTAGTACTACTTTTGCTCGTGTAAGGCTTCGTCTTCAATTAGAAGAGTTCATTAAACATTTGTATTTGTACTCATAAAGGGTGATTCAAAAGTTTTCGACCCTCTTTGTAAATTGACGTTATGTATATGAATACATATATAGACAGTTGATTGAAATATACAGTTTTGTAGAGAATGAGAAGATCTATCATCTGGAAAAAAAAGATTGAAATTATATCATAGTTATGATCATTTTATTCATGATGACTAATCATTTAACACGTTACATTTTCTGCAGAAACAAAAAAAAATCTGTAATTTTTGAGTCATTAAGGTCGAGTGAAACATTGTTTTTACTAAATATTTTTATATGATTTGATAGAGTTCCACAAGCTCTACAACAATATGAATATCGAAAAAAATTCTGATCCTCTTTCCAATACAAAATTTCAAGGAAATCGGCGAAAGATTAATAAAAATCTGACATATCTTGCATTCGAGAGTATGTTTGACTTTCAATAACTCTAGCTGATCGACTGTTGATTTATGTTTCGAGATGCAGTGTCACATACTGAAGCTGAAAATAACCTTTTCGAGCTTCATGAACACAGGGAACAATCTATCAGCTAAAGTTATTGAAAGTTCAGCATACTCGCCATAATGCAACATATATGAAATTTTTATTAGTCTTCTGACTTTCTTCAAGTTTTATATTGGAAACAGTATCAGAATCTTTTTGATATTCATATTCATGTAGAGCTCGTTGAACTCTATTGAACCATATAAAAATACCTGAAAAATGATATTTCGCTTCAGACGTTACAAGCATATTTTGTTTTTGCAGAAAATGTAACGTGTTAAATACTTAGTCATCATGAATAAAATGATCATAACTATGACATAATTTCAATCTTTTTTTCCAGATGATAGCTCTTCTCATTCTCTACAAATTCATATACATAACGTCAATTTACAAAGAGGGTCGAAAACTTTTGAATCATCCTTTATATGTACTATTGATGAAAGGTGTCTTTATCTTTAAAATTTCGTTTCTTGGAAAGACGTTGTCTAAATATTGTAAAATCTTTTATTGAAGTTAGTCTTATAGAGATCTTTATGTAGGATAAGGTTCAAATCAAAATTATAAGCATAAACCTTCTTGATAGTTGACATTTTTCACTAATTTCTACAAGATATACCATTTTCGAGCTGCAAAGCGATCCGATACCGGAGAATACACAAACGTAAAACTAAAGCTAACAGAGATTGGATTATTTTGCAAGTCCAATCACAATGTTTTTATTGATCAATACCAAACAAGGTTTCTTTTTATGTTCTTCGAATTCACATTGCTTTCATTTTCTTTTCTTCACTTATTCACATAAGTATGATGCATGTTAAAATGCTTGGATAGAATTCTTTACCAAAACATACATCATTTTTTATTTTTTTCTTCTTATCTTTGTATCGATGTTTTCGCTAGTGTAGTGAAAGATTTTTATAGAAAAAAAATATGGTCACAACATTACCTGTAGCTTATATTTATGAAGACAAATAAAACACATAATACAAGTTAGATTTTTATCATATGTTTTCAAACCAAAATAACCTTGAAAGACTACATTTTTTACGAATAAGTCTGTCCTCAATTTTGAATATTTGGAAGGTAGGTTTAAACCAAAAAGTATAGAGTTTTCGAACTCTTAATTTATCTTTTTGTTCGGACTTTTGAAATAGTCTGTATTTACTTCAATTCTCTTCTTCGAGTCAATCAAAAATTCTGTGTTGTTTTTCGAGAACGAAAAAGATTAATCGAGGCTTATATTTCGTTATCGAAGATAATGATGTGAGGAAATAATTAACACTGAAACATCTCAATATTCAATTTCAACAACTTAATTTAAAACTTTTCAATGTACAAGACGATAGTTTTTAATTGGCTTTTTAATAACAGTCAGCTATTGAAGTTCTCTTCATACAAATTTAGTTCAATAAGAATATAAAAAATTTGTTTTCTCAAATGTTGTCCGTATCAATTTGAAAATTTGGTATGATAAATTCAATATAAAATTTTTGAAAACATGCTTAAATGAATAAAATCTATCATGATGCTAAAGTTGAGAATGCAAAAGTATAAAGACACATAATTATTTAAAATTTGTTCAAATCACCAAGGCCAATATCCGACAGTTTACCCTGTAGATATTATTGAATTTTCGTTTGAGATTATTTCTAATTAAAAATTTATTTGTTAATATTATATTTAGAATGGTTGATTCTAATACCACAACACAGAACATTCCTATGACTACAAAAACTATTTCAAAAGTTACAAAAGCTGCACAAACAATATTAAATGAACATTACGTACGTCGGATAGCAATTAATCAATCTTTTGTTCTTGGTTCTATTTATGATGCGAGAAATGATCATATAGTAAGCAAATTATCATTGACTGTAACTCAAAAAGTTAAAAAAGCAATAAAAACACCTGCAACTTGTAATATAATGAAAGGTGATGAGATCGATATTGATAATCTACTCCGTAACATTGGAATCCATGAAGAACTATGGTTGAGTTTCATGTTGAAAATTGTACCTGCAGACGGCATTATTTCATTGGTGAATTATTCTTTTTCTAGAAATAGAAATATTCGATATCTTTATTATAATTGTACAAGTCAAGAAGAATCAATACCTAATCAACAATCTCTAGTTATGATAAATACTCCGAAAGAAATATCTGATATTGCCGCAACTCATATTGTTACGACAATAAAGTCAGGAATCCAAGCTTTGGTCGTATTAGAACTGATTGATGTTGAAAAAACAAATCTTGACAAATTATTGGAAGAAATAAGTAAAAAATTAATTGAAAACAAATTCGATCTAAACAAAGATGAAGAAAATTTATTCAATCAAATCATTTTGAAAAAAATTTTTTCCAATATACCTAATCTAATACAAATAAAAACATTAGCTGATTTTTGTCAAACACTAATTAAACTAAAACCGCAGTTAGATCGTCATCTAAAATTGGAATATACTTTGACTGCAATCAAATGCTTCTATCCAAATTATCCAAAAGAAAAAGCTACTTTTATTCCACTGGAATTAAAAACAATTAAAAATATTAAACAACATTTAAATCAATTATTAACTAAAAGTCAACAATTAATAATGATACCTGTTTCAGATATAGAAAAACCATCGAATGAAAATGTTAATCAAGGATTTGATCAAGTTCAACAACAAATTAAAGAAATAAAAGAGATATATCCAGATGAAATTAAGCGACTTTGTGATCTCATTTCAAGAATTCACAATGGAACGCTACAACAAAACAAAATAAATGAATTACTTACTGATGCACGAAAGCAGATATTGCAAGAGTCTATTATGTCTTCCAATGAAACAAAAGAACCAATCAATCATGATTCTGGTCAAGAAGGTAAAGACAATTTGAATTCGGACGAACTTCCTACTAATAATATCGACGATCCTACCATTAATTTGCAGAAGTTAATGAGAAAAGATGGTCAAAAAGTAAATCCCTGTCTTAAAAAAGACACAACAAACATAAATTCGATCGAATGCAATCATTTAGAAGAGAATAAAATTAGTAACACATCAGAGTGCAGCCATATTGACATTTCAAAGTGTCCAATGAATCTTCTAGGAGAGAAAATGTTGTCATCAAAGCCTTCAGATCATGCCGAAGATATGTCAGAATCATCCAAGTTAATAACATCATTAACTCCAGAAGTTGTATCATCATTAAATGAACCATCTGAAACCATCAGCCAATCATCGAATCCGCAAACAAAAAATGATACATACTTAATAGAAGAGCAACATTCTGATATACAACTAGAATCTCCTCAACAAACAGAAGAACAATTTAAAGACTCAGTCTATCAACTAAATTCATCATCATCTAAACAAACAAACAATACAGAACAAAATAATAACATATCAAAACCATCGATAGTACAAATTCCGAGAGATACATCCCAAGCAAAGGAATTATCCACAAGCATCGAAAAAACATTTTCTTCATCGAACTCACATCAGTCTTCGACTATAGAAGTTATAGTGCCATTAAATAATCCAACAAACAATGCAGCTAAACAGTCTAAATCATCAACGTTGCCTGCACTTCCGACTTCAGCAGTTGACCCACGAAAAGAAAAGAAGTTTATAAATATTGAACAATCGCCTAATGATTTGAAATTACCAAAGCTATCAACAAAAGGAAGTACATCTTCATCCAACGAATCACCAAACCACGGTGAAACGCGAATCCACTCATCCACATCATCAAATTTAAAAGATACATATGCAATGAAACAAGATTGCTCTGATTCCGCCTATTCAATGACCAACAACTATACCAATGTTCTTCTTCTAGGCGAATCTGGTGTTGGCAAATCAACTTTCATCAATGCACTTGTTAACTACATCAAATTTGAAACTTTTGAAAAAGCTCGTTCAAGCGAACCTGTAATGGCTATGCCTGTTTCATTTATGATGACAGTTGGTCATCATTTTCAAGAAACGATTGTTAGATTTGGTGATGAAGATTCCAATGAAGATCATTATCATCCAGGACAATCAGTAACTCAACATTGTAGATCATATGTATTTCCAATCGATACTCGAACGAAAATAAGATTTATTGACACACCTGGAATGGGAGATACACGTGGTCTTCATCAAGATGATCTCAATATACAACATATTCTTTCGTTTATTAATAATCTTTCACATTTAAATGCCATCTGTATTCTTCTCAAACCTAATGAATCAAGATTGAATATCGTTCTTCGTTCATATTTTCATCGTTTGTTAAACTTTCTTGGTGAAAAAGCTCGTCACAATATTATATTTTGTTTCACAAATACTCGAGCGACTTTCTTTGCACCTGGTAATACTGGTCCTTTATTGAAAAACATGATTTCATCATCTGCAATCAAAGGTATTCCTTTCGAGAAATCAAACACTTTTTGTTTCGATAGTGAATCATTTCGTTATTTAATTGCTCTACGAAATGGAATTGAATTCGATAAATATCAAGAAAATGAATATCAACGGAGTTGGACGAGCTCGGTTACTGAATCAAATCGTCTTCTTCAATATTTTTATGGCGCAATACTCAAGCCTTTTCCTCAAAATGAATGGCGATCAGTTGAGCATGCTCAATTTAGAATAAGCCATATGATTCGTCCTATGTTAGAAACCATAAGAAATTTCTTTCGAAATATCCTTCTATTACAGAAAGATTTGACTAATCGCCCCATAAAACTCTGTCCTATGGTTCTATGTCACTCATCAACTATCTGCTATCGACATGAACGTACTCGTAAGCGCTACAGTGACTTTTGGATTTTTCAAGATGATTTATACATTGATTCAGATCAGTGTAATAACTGCCACTGTCCTCAACAAAATCATGTTGAAATCGACTATCTTCTTCAATATGAACTTTCGGATGAGATGAGTACAGAATCTTTCTCAAACATGAAATCAATTGTCGAGCAACTGAAAATAATGATCCTGCAGTTCGCTCAATTCTATGCTCATGCCAGAAATGCATCGAGTCAGACAGACCCAATTTTGCCTGTCTTAGAACGAATGATTGCCGACGAAAAGGAACTTTGTTCGCAAAATGATCCTACATGCCTTAATACATCTTTGTATGGCATACTGATCAGTTTCAAAGAAGAATACAAGCAAGCGCAAGAAACAGCAATATTAACCGATTTATCCATTGATTTATCGAATATATATGAAGGAATCGAAAAGATTAGTAAAATTGATGAAATTGAAAGGCAGATGTCTTTGATTAAACAAAAACAAGAATCGTTGATGAAAAAACACGAGAAACAGCTTCTATGAACAATGCAATCAGCTTTTCATTGATAAATTAAATTAAACACAGTATTTATTTTTGTGTTGATCAATAATAGGTTTTGATAATGGACTAAATCTATTCAAACATCACATGGTTTTTAAAGATTGGAAGAAAATAATTTCGTTTTATCGTTTGCTATTACTGATGATCTTTGTTCATTTTTTTCTGTATTTTATGTTAGAAATGTAGAGCCACTTGCATGTTTACCACCGTTTTTTTTTTGCGTTTGTTGCAAATGAAGAGAAACACAAGTACAATATTACATATCGTGAGAGTGCGGGAGTTGATGAAGAGCAGACGTCCACACCCACACCCTTATTAAAATAAATGTCATCTTTTGTTACTCTGTAATGAGAGCAAAAAGCAAACTTTTCTTTTATTTGCTTTAGTCATACTATCATAAACTGATGTGCTGAACAAAGATAGACTTGTAATGAATCTCATGTTGAATAGTTTTTCATAATCCTACTTTTTCAAAGAATAGTATAATGTCATATTGCCCAACTTCAATTTATTTTACTGTAAGTTTAAGAAAGTCAATTCTAATTTGATTATACACTGCACTCAAGGAGGAAAAGGCGAGACTTCAAGAGTGTGTACTTCAAAAAACTTAAGTCTTGCTTTTTCCCCCTTGGATAAACGTCTTTTTTGAAGAAAATCTTTCAGAATGAGAGAAAGAATAAGGCATTCAGTGTATCCTTAGTAATGGTCGATCACCTTTTTTGATAAATTCTGATGCCGATCAAGTTACGACCATCATTATATAAAAGATGAACAAAAATACAAATGCCAGGATCACTCATCAAGAATTAGAATAGTAGTCTCCCAAAAACTGTTCTTCACTCAAAGCGTTTGACGAAGAACGCTAGCTGATATGAATTGTTTGAAACAGTTAGAGTTTCAACTAACAATAAGAATGATTTCAAGTCTTCGATAGATGAATAAGCTATAGAAAATCGTATAAATCAAGATGACAATATCGTTGTTTTCGATAAACGGATTGTAGTTTTCCAAGTATCAGAAACTTGTTAGATGGGTACTGCTTCTCATTTTCTCTAACCAATCCCTGTGCTAATCGTAATACTTAAAGACACTTTTATCCAATACTCTAATTTGTAAGTTATTTTGAATATGAAACTTGACTTTCTCATTATAAAATGAATAGACATAAAATGTCTTAAGTACAGAATATTCCTGTATTGTAAATGAAATTTTAAGGACTCAGCACATTTCAAAGGTCTTCTGAAAGTTCTTACCCAGGAATGTTTTTTCGTATGATAGGTAGTACTATTAAGGCTTTTATTTCTATATACAGCCTATGAAAGTTCTCTTTAAAGTAATTACCATTATCCGAGTTAACAATTCAGTCTTTTTTCTGATTCCATAATAATAAAGATCAAAATAAATCTAGAAATCGAAGTAATTAAAAAACTAAACGTTACGAAATATTATTGCGAAATCAGAAAAACGTTGAATTTTTGTATCTTGGCTGACGATGAATACTTTAAAGATCATTTTTATAGTTTGTCTATAGAAATCAAAACTTCATAGTACCACTTATTATACGAGAAAAGTCAATGAATAAAGGTGAATCTATAACGACGTTATCCGAAAAAAAAATTTGTGGGATATCTTGTACATTTGTCGTTTAAACGAAGTGTTTATTGACTGTTACCAGGCATTTTCATAGAAAACATTTTTAACAGTTTATATATTGAAATGTTTGAATACCGTTTTGCCTGGGATAGCGGGATTTAGTTTTATTTTTAGATTTATTGAATTTATTTAAATCATCGAATTTATCTATTGATAACAAATGATTCCAGAGGAAAAATCGTACGCGATTATATTTTCCAATGTATTCAGTCTTTATTTTGTTGTATGCATCGTATTTACATAAGGTTTCTCTCACTCTTGAGAGCGGAGTACATTTTCTCTTACCTTCTCCGCTTTGAACATATGAAATATCATTTGTTTATTTAAAATGAATCTTAGTGCATGTGCAATTTGAGCACATGAATAAGAGTGCGGATGAGAATATTCTTAAACTGCACTTGTACCGTAATACAATTTGATACATTATGAGATAATCTGAAATGAAAATTAAATGACAACATTCGAGAAATAAAATAATTCGATTCGTTTTAATCCAATCGTAACATATTTTATCCGATATCTATAACTAGATAAAATGATGTATGTGTAAATAACTGGAGAATAGAAAAAAACCTCAAATCGACAGTACTGATCATATTATCTGATCAGTCAGTGTTTTTTGCTTTCTTCACTTATAACATAATTTGTGAGTAAAATCAGCAAGTTTTGAGGATTTTCAGTGCATTTTCACTTAATTATAGTTTTCAAAAAGAAAAACTTTCTTATATCAATGAATAACTTCATTCTGTTGGTTTTTATAAATAAAGATAGATCTTTTATGAAGATAAAGATCTAGAAACTTCTATATTAATAAACATAAAAATTAATAAAAGTCAAAAGAAGATAATTTTATCTTTATTATAAAACATTTTTGATTTTCAAGCGTAAAAATTACTCAATGAACTCAATATTGATGAATATCTTTATTATCAATTGATGAATACGTACAGGTTCATTATAACAAAAGATTAATCATGTGAAGTTACATTCATGAAATATAATAAATGATAATATCTAATAAAGAATTCATCGATGATTGCTATAGAATGTCTTCATCTATTTCAGACTATAGCGTAGGGGTAAAATAGCGTTTTCTCTTCTGCATAGCAGTCATTCCGATTTAAAACGCGGTAAGAATATTTTCTTTTCTAATAATTCAAAATGAACATATGTCCTGCATTTATATATTATAAAGAAGTGAATTCATTCAATGCTTTGCATATCTATTGACTAACTTGCTTTTAGCTATAACGCATAATAAAGTAAGTGAACAGAAAAAAACAAAAATCCATAGCTTACTTCTAATTCTTTTTCTCAAATAATGATATACAACTGCTGTTTTATATATATATATTATGAGTAACGTAGGTTGTAAAAAACGAATGGTGTTGTTACCCTGTCATGATTCATCTTTTGCTTTGTTTAAAACATTTAAGTTTTCTTATGAAGCAAATTGCTATACGATTTATTCTCAAATCGTCAGGTTGTTTTTAATGAATAGGTAGATTTTCCAAGCAATCATATTGACGTCAACGAATGAGGATCGAAAAATAATTCTTCTCTTTTCTTTTTTTAACTACTATTAGCCAAACTAAGATTATGCACGATATTATTATCATTGACAACGACCGGCTGACTTGTGAGGGGGAGAGAATAAAGAATTGGATAGAAGAAGAAAAAAAAAAAGAAAATTATGATCGAAAGGTTACACATAGGAATATATTTTGTGTTGATTTTTTGAACGATTGGTATTTATCTTCTTTTTTTTTTTTGAAGATTATACCTCCTTAGCAAGTATCATGATGAGTTTTCTTCTTACACCTTTATTATGTATTATTATATTAGCAATATCATTCTCAATAAATAGTTATCCATTGACTATGTATTCGAAGTAAATAAATTTTTATTTGATGTTTTTTTTTTCTATAATAATTCTTTTGAAATATTATTTTAGTCTGAACAATTTATCTCCTAGTCAAATTGATCATCTTTGCTCATATATTTCCAATATGGAAACAAGAAAGATTCAATCACCGTTAAGTTATTCGTTCTTTGTTTTGTTTTTTGTTTTGAATAATTCATATTTAATTCTATTTAAAATAATAGGCAAAAACGTTTTGCTCTACCATTTCCGGACATGAATAGATTTTTATCAACAAGTCAAAAATCTCATCGTCATCATCATCATACTAATACTAAGAGTGGAACAGAATTAGAAACAAAAAAATATGATTTTCAGGCTTACTTATGCAGGTAATAATAATCAATCTATTTATGAAATCACTTTATTTTTAAATATTTTGACTTTAATAGTATTCTCAAAGATTCAGAAGAAATGTCAAATTTTATTAGTATATTTGTTGAAGAACATGGACAAACACCGGCTTTTAATTTATTTGAATCATGCGAAAAAGTAGCAAAACGGTTTGTTATTTACAAAAAACAAATTTATTGGATTTTGTTTTATTTTTTCAGAGATGATAAATCAGCTCTTCGACTCAACGAACTTTCGTATATATAGTTTATTTATCTGATGATTGGAGATAATTTTTCGTTTTTAGACAAGTTTGTTCATCACGAGTTGATAAACAATGGAAAAGTTCAATTGAAAGACCCATAACAATTGATTTCATGAATCAAATGCTTGCAGCTCGAAAGGTGAAATCGAATCCATATTCGACTGAAATAAATCCCTATTTAGTGTAATTTATATAATTATTTTTCGAAAACAAAATAATAATAATCAAATTATTTTTATTTTTAGAGGACAATAAACATCAAATAAGAACTACGAAGAAAAACCGCAACAATCAACATGATTTATGCGGTTAGATAATTTATCAATTATACAACAATAAAAAAAAAGCATCTTTCTCATGGTTTTTTAAAAATCTTTCCTATTGCTACTGTTCTGTTCTGTTCTCTTGTTTATTTTCATGAACAAATAAAGTAAAGAATTTCGTCATGAATGAATAGAGAATTTATTTTTTAGTTTTATATTGATTTCGACGAAACATTTCCAAGCAGAATTTTTTATATTAAAATAATTTTTATTTTTTAAATGATTTTATAAATTCCGAAATATTGAAAATAATTGATCGATTATTCAAAAAAAAACAACAATGAAGGTTCAATGAGTAGAAAATATTGCACAAAATGATTATGACAGTCAATTATATTGTTTAAAAAACAATGATAGACATACATATTATGTATAACATGCAACTTTCTAAAGAATTATTAATAAGAAAACAATCGATTGATTCGATCTCAATAAAAGTCAATGTCATCATGTTTATTTACAGGCAGCTGAGTTGAGATTCTTTTTCTTCCTTCTATTATCCTCCACTCGTTTATTTCTTTTATGGTAGAGGTTACCATTCTACAGCTCTTTTTCTTTTTCTCTATTCGTATTTTTATTAGTGGATACACAAGATACGATGCCGATGGAAGCAAATAACAGGCATTGCCACGTAAACATACAAGAATATTTTTGTCGATAGATCTTTTCTAGATTATTATATTGAAAAATGGCCGATGCTAAAAATGAACGTACTTTTATTATGGTTAAGCCCGATGGTGTACAACGTGGTGTTGTTGGAGATGTTATCCATCGTTTTGAACGACGTGGTTATAAACTTGTTGCACTTAAAATGATTCAGGTTTTATAAAAAAACAAAATATTTTTTTTCTCCATAATATTTTTTTTTAATTTTAGGCACCAAGAGCTTTGCTCGAAAGTCATTATGAAGAACATAAAGGTTAAAGAAAAAAAAACAAAATAATTCTTAAATAGACAAATTTTATTTTTTAGGCAAGAAATTTTATGAAACACTTTTGGCATATATTGGTAGTGGCCCTGTTGTTGCTATGGTATGGGAAGGTTTAAATGTTGTTGCTGTTGGTCGTAAAATGCTTGGTGCTACTGATCCAGCTAAATCCGAACCTGGAACTATTCGTGGTGATTTTGGTATTGTTACAGGACGGTAAGAGAATATTCGTTTTTTTTGCTTTTTAAATATTTTTTATTTTCAGTAATATTGTTCATGGTAGTGATTCAGAAAAATCTGCACAGCGTGAAATTGGTTTATGGTTTCGATCTGATGAAATAAATCTATGGCCACATACAGCTGAACAATGGATTTATGAATAAAAACCAATCAAGTCATAGCACAGAACAAAAACTAGACAAAATTATCTTAACCTTTTTTCTATTGAAGTGATTTTTAGTTTTTATTGTGAAAAATAACACCTTATAGAATAAACTTTATTCATTAATCTGAACGACGATTTTGCAACCAATTTTCTAATTCATCTAAATGAACTAGAATTAATTCAGCAAAAAGTGAATTAACCCAAGCGAACCTAAAATTATCACAATAAAATTCAAAAGAAAATAAAACTCAGTAAAATATTAATTTTATTTACCATTGACGAGTAAAATGTTTCGGATTGTTCACATTAAAACTTTCATGCATAGAAAATGTTCCAGCATGACTTACTTCTAATCTTTGCCAAACACTATCAAGATTTTTTTTGGTTGCATTGGTTAATCCTTCCATAATAATAGACATTGGCCAAACATTGTGTACTTCTGTATGATGACTGCCAATTCCATATGCATATTGACCTTGATAAAATAAACGATTATCTTTTGATAAAATAAAATTACGTGTTGATGTTATTAATTGATCTTGTGGATCATAAGGTGTTTTAAAACCAAGATAAGATGCTGAAAGAAGTGATGGTACATTAGCATCATCAAGAAGTAAACTTTGAGAAAAACCATCTGTTTCATATGCATATATTTGACCATATTTATCATGATTAACTATTCCATATGTATGAATACCTGAGAGAATATCTATACGTAATTGATTGATCTATATCATAAAAAAAAACGAAAAGATCTTTTTTTTAAATTCCTTAATTAAATATTGATACTTGTTTCAAAAGTTCGATTTGTTCGGGAAATATTTTTTTAATCATTTGAAATAATTGTTTTAAAACTACACTTGCCATCATATTACTCGGAATAAGATAACCATATGTAGTTTGATCATCACTTGGTCGAAATCCACTCCATGTCATTCCTGTATATGAAACACGTGAACTTTGATGATTATTTTCTAATTCTGTATAACGATAAGGTGAAATTTCTGAATGGTGTTGTTCAATAATCATAATTTGTATTATAATTCGAACAGCAATTAACCATTGTTGATTAAATGCATTTGTTCGTTGAGTTTGTTTCCACCATGTATAACTTAAACGTAAATAATAACATAAACTATCTAATTCATAATTATGCATAGCAACATGAATATTTCGACCTTTTTGAACATGATTTGGTTCTAGAGAATCATCTGATGGAGGATTTGGACGAAGTGTTAAACGAAATGAACTAGCATAAGGATTATAAAAAATAAATTGTGTTTGACGACGAATAAGACCTTCAATTATACGTTGAATATCTTTATCATTTGATATAGTCATATATTGATGAACTTGAGCACTATACGATCGAAAAAAAAAGAGTTTTATTTATTGTTTTTTTTTATTTTTGCTTTGTATTCTCACCTACTATCACGTAACCACATAAGATCAATATCACCCGTTATTATATAAGTTGTATTATCATCGAGTAGTGTGGTTGTTGTAGTTAATGTATCTGCATAAGATTTTGTAAATAATTTACACCAAATTTCTCCGCGGATTTTATTAGCTTTATTCAATCGTTGACATACGCGATTAATTTCGGTTTTTACGGCATGTGGTATTATTTTAGTATTATGTATTGCTTTAGGAATATGTTTATTTAATAATGATGTTGGTTGATAAGGTACTGAAGGATATTCTGATGTTGGTAACCAAATCCATGGTTGGTCATTTGAAGATATAACACTATTTAGCAAGATTTTAAGTTTTTCAAGTGCTATTCGAGATCGTTCAATTGTACTTATTTGATCATTATTTAAATCTTTCGATTTTGAAATAAAAGATAATGGTTTCTTATGATTTTCTAATGATGAACATTGAAAAATATAATTAAGAGAAAAAATATTTAATAAAAGACTAATAAAAATCATTAAACCAATAAGTTCTAGACGCGTATATTTTATTCGTATTCGAATTAGTTTTAGTACAATTGTTATTAAACGATATATAAGCATTGAACAATAATCCCGATAATGTTGTAGGAAAATAAATAATGAAAACATTTTTTTTATTTAATAATAGTTTAAAAACACTTTATTAGTCAAAGAAATTACAAAATGAAGAAAAGAAAAGCATCATTCTTTCAAGTGCCATATGAAGCAAAGGATATGGCAAAGAAAAAAAAACCAAGGGTATGCAAGAAAAATTTTCTAAGAGCGGAAAAGATGCACATAGAATTTTTTAAAAGTGAGCGGCGTAATTTTTTTTATTCTACAATCTTTTTTTTCAATGAAAAGAACAATTTTCGCTCAGAAAGAATAAAAGTTTTCTTAAGACAGGAAGGTGCGTACCTCATCCATCGTCACATCTCTGCACGAAGCATTATTCTTCTTTTATTTTTTATTTTGAGAAAATAAAAAAAAAAAACACAATGCTTTTCTTACTTCATGAAATTATCACATATATTCATCAACTGTCAGCCGATCGGTAAACGTTCATATGTTAACTTCATTGGTAGAGAAAAACTATGTTCTTTTATTTACTTGATTACACAAATATAATGTGATTTTAAAAAATAAAATATTTATATATTTACAAACTAAATAATAATTGTGCGTTTATAGTTGAGAATAGTTATGTGTTATAAATAATGCTTTGAAGTAAATAATGATGTTTTTTTCTTCTTACTTAATTATTCTTTGTTCTTTATTATGTTGTAGATCAATGAGAAGTTAACTATTGCGAATATATAGAATTACGCTTCATTTATTTTGATTATTGTTCAAACTTATTGTATTTTAAAGTAAAATTTTCTTGCATTTGAATCGTCTCTTGTCTTTTCTCATCTTATCTAATACATTGATCTTCATCTCAGTATAAAAATGCATTTTGTTTGAATTAAAAAATGTTTATAATGCAAGAGACATGCTTCAGTTTTTATTGAATTATATTATATTCAATGTAAATTGATTTTAATGAAAAATGTTCCATAGAAAAAAATATTGGTATATTCATCAAAAGTAGTCGAACAAGTCCTTCTCTTCCAATTAAGCAAGAATTTTTTTTATTCATGTGATTATTTAGGATTGTATACAAAAAGAACTTATGATTTCTCATAAAGAAGAATTCAATAGAATATAATAAACTTATTGATCTTAATCATTTGCATAAGGAAAGCATCCCTTCGATTCAGATGTGATTAAAAAATGATATAATTTTTATTTTGGTCTTCCAAGTTGATTGTTTTTTTTTCAATCTACGAACTGAAACAAAATTTTTCTTCCAAAGTCTACAAGATGGTCAAGAAAATGTAACTTTGGAGAATACAGATTGATCAGCATAGAAATATTTTTCAATTTAACCTTGTAGAATATTATTTGACATTTATAAATAATTCCTAATTGAACAATCAAGAGTCCCAAGTGCTTTGCATCTTAATTCTTACTTCCGACTTTCTCCATATACAAATCATAAACTTGTTTTTTTTTGTCAGGATTATTTTGAAAATGAAATTTTAAGATCTAATTGAAGAAATCTGTTAACCAATCATTTTCATTGACTTTCGTCCGTTCAGAGATAGCACAGTAAAAAAGACAAATTTCGTTTATTTTTGTTTTTCGATTTTCAAGTTAATTACAATGATAACAGTATAAACAGCTAATCATATTTAATTATGAACTGCCGAAGTCATGCATTACAGCTGTAAGAAGTTAGACTTGTTCAAAAATATGTTGATATGAATCATCATTCAAAAAACAATCTAATTTCAATAACTATGTTTCTGAGAAAAATGTTTTTCCCCGCATGCCGCATTTTCGGTTCTACCCGGATGCCATTTAGTTTATAATCAAGAAAAAAGAAATTTCTTCTGGTAACAGTTATTATGAACATCACTATACATTGATAAATAATTAATACTGTTTTTATTTTAGACTATCAATAAAAGATACTCACACTTACAAACTACCTCATAAGTCTATTGTCCTTCATAGTTTAGCTGTTTCCATGGATTTTTAGGTATTTTTCAATTTTCAGTCACTATTAAAGTACTAATGAGTGTTATAAAATGTTGACTGCATTGATTTGATAGCACGTACTGAGCTATAAAAGAGAATAGATTTATAATGTAGTTTTTTTTGTGGATATATGTAGAGTCAGAGTATTAAGTCCGATTGTTTCTTTGTTGTCATTACTTTTTATTTTCAAATATCATTTATATGTATAATGTGTTTTCAATTTAGTTGATGAAAGTAGACAAATTTAGTCACTTTTTCGAATAATGAAGATGAATTTTAGTTTAATTTTCAATCTGATTAATCAATAACTTGAAGAATTATATAAAGTGTGAATGAATATGTCAATCATTTTATGAAGAGAAAATTCGAACCATTACTCGATATGGTTACGCAAGAAAAACTAAGATCTATTTGTATATATACCGTTGAATAAGAATATTCAAGAATTCATTTGTTTACTATGTTGATTCGACTTTTGAGAATAGTTTCCACATATCATACATATTCTGCTACTCGGTTTCAATTTTTCATATCAAAGTTAGTTATTCGTATTGAAAAATTTAAAATTATCATAAAAAATTATTAGTTTTGAAAGAAAATTTTTAAGACAATCTTGGTTAATCATAAAGTTTCAATTTTAATTTTTGGTTTTTTGACGCATGTTAATTTATTATGGAAAAAATGGTAATTGATTCTTCA
>CAJNSZ010000418.1:0-57265 GCA_905329745.1 Rotaria sp. Silwood2 | reverse complement strand
GCCGGACTTTGGCATGAATATATTTGGAGTCAAGACAATGATACTGATAATGAAATTTACTATCAAATTCATAGTAATACATCGGTATCAAATAACACAGTAGCAGTTTTTAATAAAGCAAGTGATTATGTTCAAAAATTCTTTCCTCAACAACGCCCATTCAAACCAAGAATGGTAATTACTGGCACTTGGTATTCCATCGGTATCAGCACTAATAATACTAGCACATTGAATAATACCTTTCAAATTGTATTATGTACAGATGAAGATCGTAGTTTTATCTTTTTTCTTTATCATGATCTTCAATGGGTCAATCCTTCCAATAGATCGTATTATTATGCTGAAGCAGGGATCCACAATGGTGATCGAAATAAATCACAAATGCTTCCGTATTCAGGCACAGAAGATATTGTAAAATTAGTTAATGAGAGTAATGTTAATATACCTGGCTTATTTACTTTTCGTGTTGACGCAGACGAGATCAATGCAGGTGGTTGTAATGAAAATGTAACAATGGTTTCCTTCCGTCCTCGCATTAGTTCACAACTTGGCTCTACAGCTCTCAATATTTATGGTTCATGTTTTACAAATCAAACAAAAGTCAAATGTCGATTTGGTTCTTCATCACAAACTATCGATGGTTTTATTATTGATGAATTTCGAGCTAGTTGTCTTACACCATTTGCTTCTGTGCATGGACCGGTGCCAGTGAATATATCCATTGATAATGGACAAACATTCATTTCAGCTGGTACTTTTACATATGCTCCATTACAATTCAGTTCTGATGAAGTAATTATTGAAATAGAAGGTGGTAACAATTTACTTGAAGTTGGGAAATATGTTAGACTAACATGGCGTTTTTCTGAAATAGTAAGAAATACATTTCCTAATGGTACAAAAATCGACATCGAATTATGGAAAGTAAATCTCAACTCTCAATCACAATTACAAAAAAATAATACACCAGTAATACTTGTACGAAATTTGAATCTTATTAATTCGGTTCGTATTCAATTACCCTCGAGTATTTCTGATATTTCGACCTGCTTTATTCGAGTAATTGCACGCTTTAATGCTCAAATATACGCTGGATTAAATACAGGTTTACTGATCGTTAGAAGTCGTTCATCAGTGGCTCTCGGATTATGTCTAAATTGGGCTGCGCAACAACCTGCACCATCAACATGGAATAGTGATAGCCTTCTTCAGTGTCCAATGACACATTGGCAAGCAATAGCAGCTGGTCGTTGTTGTTATGAACCTGATAGACAATGTTACGATGGTAGTTCGAATCCGAATAATTGCTGGCTTCATAAAGCTCGTTCTGGGCGTGATGAACCATCGGCTGTCGAATGTTATATTTCAAAATATTCAAATAACCATCGTGCTGGAGCAGAATGTTGTTATGATAGTGCTCAAATGTTAATTACGCGTGGTACAGGCGCAGGAACTGATGATCGATATCATCAAACAATATCACCTGTTCAACATTTTTTTCATGATACTTTACCCTACTTACAATGTTGTATGATGACTATAGATGACGGAGCGTGTAATGCATATATGTATTATCGACCACCACGAAGAGGTAGTAATACAATGGGTGACAGTGGTCGAATGTGGGGAGATCCACATTTCGGAACACTCGATGGAACCTCGTATACTTTCAACGGCTATGGAGAATACATTTATCTAGCTATTAGTAATAGTACATCGCCATCAGCTGCCTTCAATGCTAGTAGTCAATCTTATATATTTATGTCACAAATTCGAACTATTCCAATTATGTCAAATGATGCCACCGTCACAAAAAGCTTTGCTGCTCGATCTAACAATATCGAAAGTGAAACAGTAAAAGTAACTGTTTCGCGTCGTCAACATCTTGTTTTACACCATGGAAATGAACTTCTTGAGTTCGATGATAATATTCATATACTTTACTTTTCTGAAATGACTATTAGTCGACTTGATGGTAATAATAGACACTTCTCTCTTTCATGGACCATTGGTGTGACTATTGAAATAAATGTGATTGAAATGACATCACCATCAAAACAATTGGTGCTTAATATAGCTGCTTCAATAGCTGGACGTTTCCGTGGTAAAACATACGGACTATTAGGTACTTATGATGGAAGAACAGATAATGATTTACGAAGTCAAAATGGAAGTATCATAAGTAGTAATGGTTCACTTGAACAAATTCATAAAAATTTTGGTGTTACTTGGGCTATTGATCCATCTTCATCATTGTTGTACTATGAAGCAGGTCAAACTCCTGAATTCTTCAGCGAAAAAAATCGTGTATTTAATGCATCATTTATTGATCCGATAACAACTAATAATTCCACAATTCATAATAGTTGCAATATAAATGCAACCGCTTCACCTTCATCATGGAATCTAGCTCAACGAACATGTTACTATGATTTATTTATGACCAATGATATGAATTTAGCTAATGCATCATTGATGGCCGGTAATGAACTTTTATTGATTCAAAAGAATCAAAGAAACCCACCTTCATTCAAATCATCGCTTCCTCTTAGCATGAATTTGACACAGGGTAAACAAGTGTCTTTAAATATATCTGCAACAAGTGAATATCCATCGCATGTTGTCGAATTGTTTGAATTACATCGACCTGTTAATGCTACATTTGACCGGAATACAGGCATATTTCGATGGACAGCTATTAGTGGTGAACATTACTTGAGCATTGGAGCTCGTGATACAACTTATAATTTAATATCAAAGCATGATATCACTTTTTATGTACAAGCAAATGCTCCAAGCACTGTTACTCCTAATAGTGGCAGGAATACTACTGTTACCACTACTAGTGGCAGTAATAATCTAGTTAAGGAAGCTAATTTTATCATTACAATTCTTGGCCTAACTGTTCTTTTTGGTTGATAAAAAGAATATTGACATTAATCATATTCCAGAATTTTGAACGAATAAATGAATTCATTTTATTAAAAACAAAGACAATTACTCTATTTTAATAATCTTCTGCTTGTTTCAATTTCTTCTTGATATTTTTCTTGCTTTTATTTGTCATATTTTATCTTAAAACAATGCACACATATACTAAGTTTTCTTTCTATTCGAAAAATAAAGGTTATGTCAAATAATTAGTTTAAATATTGTAGAATTGCAATTCGGATGAAATGTTGCATTATTTAAATTAACTGTACGACTCTGTCTGCTTATCTAGGAATATCAAAGTATGGAAAATGGATTTCATTTCGATAACCAATTTATACATGGATTACGTTCAATGTAATGCATCAAAGAATAATTAGAATGAGGCATTGCTCTTCGAAACACAGAATCTCTAAGAAATACTTATCTATTCAAAGGAGAGACCCTCAGTTATCTATATTATTCCGAGAGTAAATTATCTGATTGAAGAAGAAATTTTTGAATAATTAATTATACTAGCCAAGCCATACGTATTGTATATGACTACAGTCAACAAAACGATTCTGATTGAAAATAGAATTCATGAATTCTATTCATATTGAACTTGTTTCTATAAGAAATGATGCATATTTGGAATAAATTAATATGTTTTAGGCAACAATTTTTTTCTAGTTTTCTCTTTTGAAATGTTGTAATTATATTAGAAGATAATTTGATAATTTCAGCAAAGGTTCATTTATGCTTTCATCCAATAAAGGTTTGATTACTTTAAACAAGGGCCATTTTTAGAAAAAATAGGCATTCGATGATCATGCAAACCAATGTTAGAAATGAAAAATATTTTTTAAACAATCAATAAGATAGAGAAAAGAATAATAAATAGGCAAATACGTCTCAGTATATATGTATGTTGCAAATGAATTAGTTTACATAAAATGTTTCTAATGAATTTATAAGAGTAAAGATTGTTATTCGGCTATTAATTTGTCTTGAAAGAATGTTTATTCAAATTCACATGCTTGACGAAATTCTTTTTCTCTTTATACTTTTGCATTAAAAACAGTGTTTGTGCAGATTAATTTTTTACAACTTCAGCCATTCTGTTGACAAAGCGTTGTCGATGACGATATCCGCTAGGTAGAAAGAAAAACTAAAATGTTTTTATGACTCATTATTTTAAGAATGAAAAGGAAGTAAATATTCATTTTATTCTGTTTTTTTCACAATAAACATTGTCAGTAGTGAGAATGAAGTTGATCATTTGGTGAAATCAACGTTACACACAATGACAAACGTATTTGAGACCATTAATTTAAATATAGAGCCCATATATAAATTTCGTTTTAACAAATCTGATAAACATATTCACCTCACTCAACAACAACTTGATCATATTCCTTATTTATCTGTTCTTGTAGCAAATAAAAATGATTTTTCATCAATTCAAAACCAGATCGGTGAATAATATATTAAAACCTCGAATTAATTATACTTCGTTCATGGTTATTCTTAATTCAGTCACATCTGAACAACCGTATAAACTATTTAATGAATTACCTGAAGATGAAAATATATTGGAAACATTTTAACTCTTACATTATCTTGATGTGAATTCATTTCCCACTCCTTATTTAAGAGTTAAATATCATCAAGCGAAAAATATTTCCGAAGCACGAGATACGGCTGCAGAATTCATTATAGCTCTTAACGATAAAAAATATAATTTGCATGATTTTGATAAAGTGGAATGTGTCTTTTCTGTACTTATGATTATTTTTTTGGAATGCGAATATCTTTAGTTCACGATTTCGCCACCATACTTTAACAGTAATGAATGAATTTTGTCTATCTTCATTTTCTAAAAGCCAACTGCTTGAATGGCCCACTATTCAACAAATTGCTCAAAATAAAACTATCGACTCTTGGGTTTATTTACATGATAATAACCAACCTGTTCCTGAAAACGTTAAAAATACATTTCCATGGAGAGGTGTTTATAGACCAATACAAGAATTTGATTTTAGTAGTCTTCGACTTTTGAATTATTTTAACAAAGATTATGATGTAAAACTGAAACATTTGATGATCATCATTAATAAACGAAAATTTTCTGTTTCGAATCCTTGGTAATGAAATGTCTGTGGATAATGATCTTACTAATAAAAAACTATGCATCGATGAAGCAAAATTAACTCGATCAGGATGGTTCAATACCCTGTCAAAACGACCAAAAGTCGACAAATTCAAGAATCGATTTGCTCCAAAAGATCAAAAATATCGATAAAAAATTTTCTAAAAAAAATAGTTTTTGTTTGTTTAATAAATAAAAAAGTCAAGAGAAATATTTCTTTAACTGTATTCGTGGAACGATACATACTCTAAAAACAAAAGATTGTTGTATACCATAGAACATATACTTTACTTATTATGTTTATATGTCATTCTTTGTTATGGGAGAAATAAATACAATTCCACCGGATCAACGGAACCTTTATGATTATCATATATAGAGTAAAATAGACATTATCCGCAATAACATATTATTCGCCAGCAACTTGATCATTTTCCTCATTTAGCTACTGCTGTATTGAATACAAATCGAGTTTATAATTTAGTCGACACGAAAGTTCTCACGCAATTTTCTCAAAACAACCATATAACCTACCAAATTGTCAGAACATGGAAATATATACGACACATTTATTATCCTAATATTAATTTATTTTCTTCACGTTCTCTAAAAAAAAATGAATATTTAACCCAGTATGATCCTACATGCCTGTGATAATAACCAAGGACGTGTTAGATATCAACACACCAATATTTAAGAAGTTCGGGATACAACTTAGATAAGTAACTATTCTTCCTTGATATCGTATCAAACTGTTAAATATCGTAAGATTGACTCTTTTATGTATGTATACGACGATGGTCGAATTTTTTTGAAAAACTTGACGATGCATTTTATGCGGATGCGTGTGTGTTCCTCCTCTGAATCCGCATTCGTACCAATGCTAATGTACTGTGTAATTGTCATTGCATACTAAAACAGCTTTCTATATTTTAATGAATAAGTTCACTTCCATTTTTTTTTGCCGGGTTATAATATAAACTGCTTATTTGCTTTCATAACCTTTTTTTCGTTCTTTTTCTTTTCTCATTATAAATAAATCGAAAGTTTTTTCCGTCTATTGCCTATGTTTGAACGAGAACTTTAATGAGTATCATATACTATCATTCTAAATGATTTTTAATCGAATTTTCATCTTAAAATGATAAAAATATTCTTTATTTTTTTTTTTGAAGTGAATAAGATAAGAATGATATAATAAAGTTTTCTGTTGTCTTTGTTAGTTAAATAGGCAGAGTTGAAAAAAAATGTTGATGAAACAAAGAGAACGATAACTGTGATATAAATTATTGACGTCATAATGAAAGTCGCAATAGAAATATTATAACGAATAGGTTTGTTTCAAAAAGAAAAATAGATATCATAGTGATTGTGAACATGGTTTTGTCTTTATTTATTCTAATCGGTTGGTTTGTATGTATATTCATATGTTATTATGTAATTCGTCCTATTTCAAGTAAATTAATTCGATTTGTTTTAACATGTTTTTCATGTATATTATTAACTTATGTCACTTGTCAAAATCTTCCTCGATTCGATTCAATTTCAATATTAATAGTTGCAATATGTTGGTTAATGTCAATTCGTTTAATTGCTTTGACATCATTTTCAAGAACAACATTATTAACATTTAAATTATTTTTATTGAAAATTCTTTGGATTTATTTTCCAATTTTACCTAAAAATAAAGCAAAAAATCAATGGCCTATTTTATTTCATATAATATTAATTATAATTAAACTATTAATAAATCATTGGATTTATCGATGGTTTATTAAATGTGAATTGGGAATTAGTTATGAAAGAATTTTTATGCTTTATTTATCTATAATAACAATATCTTATGTTCTTGATATTGAAATGATTCTTGTTCGAATTTTAACTCAAGATAAATATACACTTGAATCATTTACCAATTTTCCAATACTTAGTTTATCATTACGAGAATTTTGGGGTCAAAGATATAATCAAATTGTTAATACAATTTTAAAAGAATCAGTTTTTGAACCTATGCGATTAGAATTATCATCATCGACCATAGCGGCATTGATAACATTTATTATAAGTGGTCTTCTTCATGTTCATGTATGTTTTGTTGGTTTTAATGATACATCATCACTTTTTCCAACTTTTATGTTTTTCTTTTTACACGGTATTGCTTGTTCTCTTGAAACAAATATGAAAATTAAACTTCCTGAACATGCCGGCTGGTTAATAACACATGCATTTCTTCTTATTACATCACCACTCATGCTTCGACCATTAATAAAAAAAGGATGTCCATTTTTAATGCTTAATCCTCCACCATTAATCAATATTGAATGGATACCAAAATTATCTGTACCTAATTTTTGTCCACAATAAATTATTTTCAAATGTGATTGATACGAGAAAAAATAACTATTATTAGTTTGAATATTTATTCGACAAAGAAAATCCTTGTTTTTATTTTTAAACTAGCTAATAAAAATTCAACTATGAATTTCTATAGACTTTGATTCATTTAATATAGGAGTATGTATCTCAATAGTATTTCAAATAACTTAAGGAATTACTGGTGATACTGATATTGATTTCTACTAAATGAAATTCATAGAGAGACGAATTAGAATTAACGGTTCAAAATTTCAGTTTATCTGAACTTTTCTAAAAGGTAGTTGTTTTCAGTTTAATTCTTACGTAATAAAGTCCAAAAGTAGAATTATTCAAGTATTGAGATACACTTTGTTCAACTTTTAGACTTTATTATGTACAAATTGACGAGCAAGAGTGATCATTCTGGAATAAACAATTGAATGAGCAAGGAAAAACGCTTTTCATAGTTAAATACTTGAGTTTTGATTATGATATTTATACACATAAAAAATAAAACAAAAGTGATGTCTTTCTTTGTTTTGAGAACTTTTTTTTTATTTATTCATATGAAATTCGCTTATTATTTCAAGTTCCAAGTATTTAACAGAACAAAAGTTATTTGACCGAAAGTACAATTCACAAAAAACAAAGAATAATTTTGTTCTATTTTAGGAAACGGTAAACTTAAAGTATTCGAGATGTAGTTGTCTGTAGTCTATGCATTAGACTTTCAAATAATGTTAATTTAATGCAATTAATACCAAAGCACTACGGTGTATTTTGATACTAATATCTAAAGCATTGCTAATTCTAATATGACACTCCTAGAGATTGCTCTTAATAACATGAAAACAGCACTTAGTCTAGAACAATTTCGTCTTCCAAAGGCTTATGGAAAATATAAACATTCATTGACATGATTAATGCATAAAATTTCTTGGAAAAAAAATAGTTGCTCGGACGCGTTGGCGACTTATAAGACGTCATTAAACTGCTCTCTGTAATTTTGATTGGTCACTTTTTTACTGTCATATTAATAACAAGCATTGGATATTCATCGTAAATTTTATATTTTCATCAAGTCAACCGATTTAGAAGAAACAGTTAATTATTTTAATTGTTTGTTGTCGAAAATTTATAAATTATGAAAACAAATTATTTTCAAGTGCGCCGAATGAAAAATTCCAGAGGATTTTTTTCTGATTCATTTATATATGTTTTGATAGAGCTTGACGAATTTTTCACAGATATAGGTTNTTAATTTTATTTTATTCATTTTCGTCCGACTTAAGAGCAAGCTGTGAATCGAACATTTCTAGTACATTTGACGCTATTTCTTCTACATCTGCAACATCAGCATTTGCAAAAATAACAACTGTTACTTTTACATCTAAAACTCGAATTATATACGATTCAAAGCCTTGCCATGTTCCACCATGTTTAACGACATGCATTCCACTGACTGTCTCATCCTATTCCCAGCCAAAACCATATGGATATGTTGTATTATCGTTTAATCTAACCGGACTCCACATCGGATCAAAACTTGCCTTATCTTTCAATATTTTTTTGATATTAAGTCCCGTCTCCCATTTCACTATCTCATAAATATTAAGATAAAGAGCACCATCAGCAAAAGTGTTGAGACTTGGTGAAACCCATTCTTGATTTTTGAATTTATCATCGACAAGACCGTAACCCCCAAGCATGATTTAAAACGATATCACTTTCACTGATTATTCGTGCTGTTTTCATTCCGAGAGGTTCGAAAATATTCTTTTGAAGAAAATCACCATAAAATTCACCAGTTACTTCACGAATTAATGTTCCCAACATTATATATCCAAGATTACTATACACGAATTGTTTACCTGGTTTAAAATCGAGTGGAATTGTCTTAATCAATTCAAACATATCATCTTCGGTAACATCTTAACGATAATTGAAATCATCAGGGTAGTCTGACATACCAGCAGTGTGTGTTAAAAGATGTCGAACAGTAATATGTTTCCATTCCTTTGGTATATCCTCAATATATTCCTTAATAAGTGAATCCAATTCAATTTCTCCTCTTTCAACTAATATCATTATAGCCATTGCTGTAAACTGTTTGCCCATTGAACCCGATTGAAACATGGTTTCAAGTTTGACAGACACTTTATGTTCAATATTCGAATAACCATAACATTGACCATAGACAATATGATTATTTCGTATTATGGCAAGTGAAAGACCTGGAATCTTTTGCTTTTTCATTTCCGTTCGAATATAATCATCGATGCCGAAACGAATATCAGCATCAAGTTCTAGAGTACAGAAAAACAAATCTGACACAAGTTTGTTTGTTGTCTTATTAATCTAATAAGATCTTGAATTTTAGAGAGTTCAAAGGATACTATAGAATTAAAAAAATGAAGAATTATTGTTCTGCATTAGGTCAATATCTAGCCTCGCTCTCATAACTGTCTTCAAAATAATCCAACTGATAATATTAAATTAAGAATTGACGATATATCTGGTTAGATTCTGCCTCTTACAAATTTTGTTCCTTGTTCTTGCCAAAAATACAAAATATGGAACGAACAATTTCAATCTAAATCAAAATGCTGCCAATATAAGTTGTGTATGATTATAATGCAAAACCCGATACGATTGATTTTACATTAAACAGATCGAAGATGTCATAATATCATATTCCTCAACAAACGTAACATAAAAGATAAGAATTATTTTAAAAGTGTGTTTCAGACAAATAAACATTTGTAGAATTGATTTCGTCTTCTAGACTTTATAGCTATTTTAGTTCAGAAGAAATGCAAATGACAGTTGACTCTAACAGAAGTCGAGTAAATGATGTTTTATAGAATCAAATGTCATCAAAACTATCTTAATACAGTAACTCCCAGTTTTTTAGTCTAAACATTGTTCTCATAAAACTATTTTTGTTTTGTATGACAAATTGTCTTAAAAAAACACTTGACACAGTGTGGCAATTTTCAAGTATCACTAATATACAACGAGATCTGTCATATAATAAAATTGACTTACCAGTAACATGATGTAACGATGAAGCTGTATCCATTTCGACGATTTTTTCAAGATCAAACAAAAATAACTCGATTGAAGGAAACTCGAAACTATAAAGCGAAACATTCATTAAACTTCAATCCAGCTTATTTCTAATAAAAATAAAAATGGGATTTACATGACAAAACATTTTTCTGTATTATCTTTTTTCCATGCTGATTTTTCGCCTTGTATTTAATAAAATTTGATATAGATTCAAGAAAAACAGAAGTATATATAGAACATCTTCCATAACAGATCATGCAGCTGCAACAATTTATGTCTTTACTGTTTAACTTTATACAGCACATTTTAACTCCTAATTCAAAATAGTATATAAAAATATTTATTGAACGCCATGATCGTCGGTCACAGCAACGAAAGAGAAAATTGAAAAACATTAGTCTGTTTTTTCTTGCTTTGGTAGTGGCGTGGCTATATATCTAAATATGGATCAATTTGTGATTCTAAGCATCAATCTACGTATTAAGCTACCCTACGTTGGTTAAATCCTGTACAACCGTCAACATTTAATTTTAAACAGCAATTTGGATAAGCTGCCATAGTATAGTTTTCTGATAATGAAACGTTCACAATACTTTCTTATTTCAGTTTTCCGTTTTCACTTACTTGCTATAAGAAAATTATGTATTTCTTGTTATTTTGTATTGTCATTCAACGATTCAACAAATCTAAATATTAAAATACATTTGCTCATTACATATAGCACGTGCAGTACATTTGCTAATAAACACACTATACATAGGTCGAAATGTAACTGTCACCTTGATTGTTACCAAAGCATATATATCGATAAAAAATATCTTTTCTTGCTAGGAAAAAAGGATCGATTATGCATCGTACGTTCTCTATCTGTAACGAATGATTCACATTGTCTTTTTTGAAAATGACTCATAGTGTCTAATTTACTTCCAATTTTTTTAATCAAGAATAAAACAGAATATTTTGTCTTTTTGTCAATATGCACTCGTGTTCGATTTGACTTTGTTTAGGTAAATATAAAAAAAAGACATAATGTATTTTCCATTCTGTCGCTGCTTGAGTGCAACTTTTAAGTCGAAGTTTTCGTCTCCCCTGCCTCCAACAAAAAAAACGCGGAACACTATTAACAACAACACTTAGAGTGTTCGAGAAAGTTCTAGAATTGTCCAAAGTTTTCGTCGAATTTTGAATGGCTTGAATAAGCTTGTGAATGTTTTACATAGTAGAACAGAAAATGCTGTATCTTTGCTCTTAAAAATGAATTTAATATCGAATGTTTTATTTCCATTGTGTCTGTTTGTATTCACATTATTCTTCCACTTTTTTTTTGCATATGAAATTCAAAATTTCAATAATATTAATCATGTGAAGATCAAACACTTGGTACTTCACTTTTAAACATATGAAGTCGACATTTCTTCTAGTAAATACCAATGAAAGATTCCTGTGTATTATGAGTACACGGTTCCAGCATGAAAAACAAATAAATATCTCTTGAACATTATCGTTTCCTACTTTTATTTTCCACTGCTTGGAGAAAGAGACGAAACAATCAAAGATTCTTGTAGATGTGGATATGAGCATCGGGACGAACAGAAAAGTGACACCCACACCATTATCATATCATTCATGACTTTTTTTTCTCTTCAGTTGATTTGCAATGCTTCAGTTGGCGACGAACATTTGCTTTTTGGCGAATAAAGCAATGCATTGATTCCTTCTTGGAGCCGTTGCATATAGTCAACCGGATCGAATTGAGTCGATCGAATCTGTTGACTGCTTCTGCCGTTTGAGCTAATATATCACCGTTGTGAAATCATAATGAAATACTTTCATCAGAACTGCCTAACTGAGCATTGAATTCAACGAATGCTAAAATAAAATTATTATTTCCTATTATGAATGCACTGATAAAGTTAGTTGTCAAAGGTAAATAATGGATTAATAATTAAAAACAAGGCTGACGGAATGAAGTGTGATTCTAATCAGTGGATGATTAGTGCTCCATATTTATATTAGTCTTATGGTAAATTTTAGGACTTCAAGAAAGCTCTACTAGGCAGGTGATTTTTATTCATTATTGTATCATGAGATAACGACATCAAGTAAATATGGCAACATGAGAGATCCATTGGTGTATTTATTATTGCACAAACAGAAGTGAAACGATGTCAAATGGTTAGAGTATCGTAGACAATACAAAGCTTCCATTGTCAACTCTTTCCACGGTTTAGATTTTTCTTGAAAAAAAAATAAAGAAAAGAAACCACTAAGTCTCTTATATTGATGAACAGTGTGCTAGTCAAATGCACAAAAGGACATATCATTAATAATCAAAATATTTTCATAGTAAAGAGTATTGTACAAGTCATCTTTCTTGTTCGTGTTCAAAATCCTATTTCATTCGATAAATCGCTGATTATGATACGAATCGAACATAATTTTTTTTTCTGCTTTAGACATTCATTCGATGCACCCCTAATATATCTTCGATTGTAGATAAAAGGTTGTATAATCATTTTTATTGCTTTCTCAAAATTGAGACTCCAAAGCATGGTAAAGAAATTTAAAAAAAACCAAATCATAAAATGACACTAAGATGAGATATCCATCTGCAAAGAGTATAAATGATTGTATGACATAAAAATGAAGTGGAGAAAAAAGAAAAAAAAGAGACGAGATTTAGTTGAATTATTACTCTTCAGGTCGTAAATCACCGACAGCACTCTTATCAAAGAAACAGCTCTCTACAAATCGCAATGATCAACTCTTCAGAAGTGTTTTTAAAAATATATCTAATCTCTAACCATTCTTCTTTAGACATTTTCACTCGGTAAAAATTACGATGATTAGCGGTAAGTTATATGCAAGTAATATTTTCTACAATATAATATTCGAGACAATAATCTTCATTCAAATGAAAACATATAGACCCGATTCGGGAAGAGAACGCAGGAAAATGATGGAACTTTAACAGTATATTTCAGATCAAAAAGTTTTCAAGTTTAACCAGCAACTTTTGGCTAACTTTTTTCTTTTATTGGCGAGGAATAGTCGAAAGTCATTCGAGAAACTGGAAACTATTCAATCAGAATGTCATGTTTAAGTCTCATAAATGTCTTATACTTTCTTTTGAATCACATTCCTATAGTACTTACAAAGCAAAGATACTTCTCTTTTCGAAAATACATAATATTGGATAACAGCATTAAATCAGATAATTAGGTGATTATAGAAAAGCTGATAAAACATTTTAGAGATCAATCTAGTCATCACGATATTTAGATTGAGATGGAATATTAAGAACCCAAGAATATATTAGACGTTTCAACTGAAATACAACTATATAGAAGTAACGTCTATAATGAAAATAAATCGGAACTTGATCCTATGTTGAATTAAATGATTAAGTTACTTTCTTCTATTTGTACCGAATATTCGCCAAATTCATTTTTGAGGTTTGATTGAAACGATGTAGATATCGATAGTTCTAGAAAGAGGCTAAAATACTCACATAAAATAAACTTAAAGTGAGCTTTCCTTTATGCAATCAAACTAGAAATATCTCTTTCTTAACTACGCATGCTAAAACCATAAGTAGACAACATACAACATTAGTAAGTTCTTTCCGATGAAGCACACTAATAGATTAAAGGCCAACAACTGTTCTGTACTTCTAGTCTGGTTACAATTCGTTAGTTAATAATAAGGATTTCTCCATGAAGTTAAATCTGCTACTCATGGTATTACTCTTCAGTAAACAGCAAAGTATGTGATTCTCCTTTCTAAGCCTTTCTTTCCCATTCGACCTGCTTTTTTCATTGAGTTTCATTATTAACATTGTTTATTCCCTTTGCTTTTCTTTTCTATTACTATCCTTTCAATTCATGATTCCATTAATTATGAACGCATTTGATTTTTATAATGAAGAAGAGCAAAAAATGAAAGTTGAGCATCAACGTTACAAATATGTAATGTAAAAAAATATCGCTAAAATTTCATTGAGCAGCTCGTTACGAAGCAAAGTTTAGCTGCGACTTGCAAACTATTTATTTTTGTCTTTAACTTTCCGATTTCTCTGCCACGATTCTTTTTATTTTTTCGTCTACTCCGGTGACTACACCACAATAACAAGATACAAAAGAGAGAAATAGAATTAGATAACAAACGACGATTGAACAACATCGAAGACTGTTGATCTCGAATATATAGAAGTGTATGTATCTTTCAGCCATCAACAATCATGTCTACTTTTCTAGTACATTTGCTCTTGCTGCTTGTTATTCTGATGATTAATGAGTTTGTCAATAGTGGTCGTATAGATTGGTCAATCGAAAAGAATGCATCTTTCTGGCATGAGCAAGCGCGTCTGGCCATTGAACAATCACTTGCACGAAAGGAAAACACACGAGTAGCGAAAAATGTTATTCTCTTTCTTGGTGATGGAATGGGTATCTCAACGGTGACTGCTGGAAGAATACGCAAAGGACAAATCAACGGTCAATTGGGTGAAGACTATCTGACTGAAATGGAACAGTTAGCTCATTTGGGTTTGTCGAAAACGTTAGTTTTCAAATTTTAATTCTAATTTTTCGTTTATTTTCAAAGAAACATATTTCTTTTCCATTTAGATATAATATTGATCATCAAACACCGGATTCAGCAGCGACAGCAACCGCTTATTTATGCGGTGTTAAAGCACAACTGGGTACCGTTGGAGTCGATGGACGAGCAAAACGAAGTGATTGTCCAAGTTCAATCGGCACACATGTCGACAGTATTTTGGATTGGGCACAAAAAGGAGGTAAATTCTTTTTTTTTGATCTGACGATATCTGTCTTGATCTCGTTGTTCGAAGGTAAAAAAGTTGGCATCATTACTACTGCTCGCATCACTCATGCAACACCGGCTGCGGCATATGCACATATACCCGAACGAAATTGGGAAAGTTTTGACAATCGAAATTTCAACGCAAGCCATTCAGCACAAGGTTGTCGAGATATCGCTCATCAACTCGTCATTCGAAATCCTCCAATAGATCTTGTGTTAGGTGGTGGTCGTCAATTTTTCTATCCAACAACGACATTCGATGTTGAATACCCTACAATACGAGGATCTCGTGTTGACAATCGATCTCTTATCGATGAATTCTGGAAAGGAAAATATATCTGGAAAATGTCTCAAATGAATGAATTTGAATTAGGCTCATCGCAACCATTGTTAGGTCTTTTTGAACCTAGTCATATGCGCTACGAATTCAATAGAAGCCAGAGTAATGATGACGAACCAAGTTTATCCCGTATGACTGAATTTGCTATCAAACATTTTCTGAAGTTCGATCAAGGTTTTTTTCTTCTTGTCGAAGGTGGCAGAATCGATCATGGACATCATGATACAAAGCCGAGAAATGCTCTCGACGAATTCGTCGAATTTGATAATGCCGTTGGACAAGCCAAGAAAGTCTTGCAAAATCAAGGTGTTCTCGATGATTCTCTGATTGTTGTCACAGCCGATCATTCACATGTATTTACAATCGGCGCTTATTCTTCACGTGGTTCAAATATATTAGGCTTCGGCTCATTAGAGAACATGAATGTGAGTGATATTGATGATTTACCCGTGAACATTATCGCCTATGGCAATGGACCGGAGTCTAAGTCGTCTCGAAATGCAACTTATTTATATTCGTTAAACACAAATTCGACCGACTATCGTGCGCCGGCAGCTCTACCCATGCAGTCGGAAACTCACGGTGGTGAAGATGTCCCAGTATATGCTCACGGATCATGGAGTCATCTGTTTATTGGAACCTTCGAACAACATACTATTGCGCACAACATGGCTTATGCAGCATGTTTGGGCGCCTATGAAGCCAGAGAAGGATGTACAAAAGCATCCGCATCATCATGTTCGACCTGTAATCTAAAATTAATTGTCTCTTTTTTATTCCCTCTAATTAATATCTTTTATCATACCAAGAAAGAATAGAATAGTCCCGTGCTAGCTTACCTAAATTGCTTCAATCAACACCTTGCTTTTGAGAATGTAATTTGTTAGATTTTTTATTCTAATTAATGCGTCATTATAACTTCTGGTAATTTCCAACAAAAAACAATACAAATATTAATTCGTACTGCAACAAGACTAGCTCATTTTATTTGTTTTTTGACAAAATTCATCTATTCAGGTAGAGAACTTATGGATGAATATATCTGTGACCTCCTCTCTTCTTGTACTATTACAATTACGGGGCATGAGAGCGATGTCTTTTTACTAACAGGGTGTGGATGTAAAACGAAGACACACACTCACATCGAGACTCTTCATTTTAATATAAAGCTATGCTTACATTCAGAATCAGCTCGTAAAACTGTATCGTAAGCATGTGTAGTATCCACGTCTTGCAGAAAAATTTTTTTGACTTTAATGCTAAAAATCTTTTCAAAAAATGACTTTTACAATTTTGTCAATACTGAAAGTAGATAAAATCTATTTGAGCTTAAACTTTCAGCGAATATTTCTCCATACAAGTCGTAACCGTGACTATGGTACCAAATAATGCCAGTCAATGTAGACTGAGTTGGTGATTCTCAAAAAAAGATCCTATTTAGTTACGTCCAAATCTATTTTTTGCCCTTAAAATAATCACATCTGAGAAATAAAAATCCATTTTCTACCACAAAAATTGCATGTATAACCTGCTAAGCAAAAGTTGTTCATACTAACAAAAAAAGTTGGCGTTCGACGTCAGTCTTTTTTTATACACATACTTCAGATGTTATTAATTCACAGCATTCATTTCTCTTTTCCTTTCTTTTGTTATCTTTTTAGTGTTCGTTACTTCTTATCAGTCTGTCAATGATGATAAAAAAACAGAACAGAACTTTGATATACAAAAGTATATGATACTGAATACATTTTTTTCATCAGATGCATTTTTCTACTTTGATTCAAAAAGCAAGTTATGACAAAGAGTCTCCATATCCAAGTTTATCTTGCAGGTATATCAGGATTTTTCTCAGTTAAATATTGCATCACTCCAAAGAATATTCCGTCAGAAATGATTTCAATCATATACCTGGGATAAATAGGACCACAAATTAACTCGAATGACACCTACCTCCTAGATCGAACAAACACGGCTCTAAATATTAGGATACTCAATGGTTTTATATTACAATCGTATTTCTCCGTATTGTATTCGATGAAATATGATGTGTATACAATTGTTTCGAGTGTATTAGGATTTATTATACTTCGTTCCGCGCTATTTGATTTGTATTTTTTTGCTTTAGATACAATAAGACCTGCAGCTCGATGAATTATTCTAGTTAGTCTACCTTCTCCTATCTCTAATCATCTGATTGATTAGCGAGTTCGTGTCCTCTGTTAGTATCGAAATGATGATGATTATAACAAGAGAAGTTGTCCAATGAAGGAATCTGTCACAGAGTTAAAAAAAAGAATGATCCTTTTTAATATTTTATGTAGTTCGAACACTATTGTACACTGAAATATTAGATTGCTCTTCATCTTCATCATAGCAACCTTTTACAAGAGAAGATTTTATAATGTTCGAAATGAACGTCGATTTCCAACATTTTCTCCATTCTCCAGCTATTATCGTTTGCATATAAAAGTAAACCTCTTTGTTTATCAGCCAAAGTTACTCTACTTCTAGATAAACCCCTATCTTTTGTACCGTGTACATTGTCCATAATACTTAGTGGCTTGTAAAAAGTAAGATGAATACATAATCATATTCAGTATTATACACAGTTTTTTTTCTAGTTGAGACGATTGTGGCAGACCCATTTTTTTATGGATCATTGAGAAAAACCAAGTAGTCACAAATAGATCAATGTTATATCTTACACAGTGATTATCCTTTTTACTTCAGAAAATATACAACACATCCTCTTCACAAAAATTCTAGAGGAAACATTTTTCAGACTATCTACTTTTTTTTCATGTTTTTAAAAGTCTGACCATTCCTTCTATATATTTCGTTTGAGGCCAATGAACACTACGATGTATTGGCATGAGGATAAAAGGGCAATGTCAGCTACGCTAGCAAGAACTGCTAAAGTCTAAATTTCTTGGAGTTTTGACAGGATTAATGACCATATCAATCGATCATAAGATTTTTTTACCAGATCGAATACAATGGGAGAAATATGTAATCGTAGATGTAGTCAAAATCGATGATCGTTTGATAAACTATAGATCATGAAGATTGTATACCGACAAAATATTTATTTGTCTATAGTCGATCGTATTTTTCCGAATAAACCTACAAGTAGATAACTAAACTTGATTATGATTGAAAAATATAGAATATAGATGAGTTGCTTTCTTAATTATACTTTCAGATGATCTTAATCTATATATATGAAACTTTGTGGATTTAAGATTTTGGAACTTTTCGATTGTGTGAACACTTTCAGTTTTCTTTTTCTTTCTTAAGAACGTATTACTGATAGAAAAACGAAAAAAAAAATATATATGAACTTTGATTTTTAATTTAGAAAGAACGACGAAATCTATTTATCTGATTATATAGAGTTTTTCCTATGGCTTCATCAATTCAACAAAAACGATGTAGATACGGTGGTCAATGTTCAAATATTGACGATCAAAAACATAGTCAAGATTTCGAACATCCATCATACTGTCCAGACGGAGGTCATTGTCAAAATACGGCACAAAATCATGAAAAAGAATATTGTCATGTATCAATGTGTCCAGATTTACATCAATGTGTACATTTTCAGAATGATGATAAGACTCATTGTACTCACTATCGTCATTGTCGACCTAACTGTAAACATGGAAGCTACTGCGTCGATTTTCACGATAAAGATCATATCAAGAAATACAAACATCCTTTTCCGCATCCATGTTTATTCACTCCGTACCACTGTGCATTACATAATAAATCATTAGAAACATCCGAAAGTGGCGAACTCTCACATGACGTCGAGCAGCATTGTCGTGAATTTGCTCATGTTTGTCACTTCGGACGTCATTGTACGATTCAGGCACCATTGCATTTAGAAAAGTCAATTCATGTACCTCGTTCGCTTTGTATATTTGGTACAGAATGTGAAAAACTTCTGCAAGAAGAACATTTGAATACGTTCACACATTTTAATATTCGCGACATTCGAATTCCGTGTAAACATGCCGATAAATGTTACACACATCGAGATCCCAAGCATCTAGCTAAATTTCGTCATGCAATAACGCTGCAAAATAGTGGTATCGTTCCCTTCTATCATTTGAATAGGAATATTAATTTTGCTCAAAATCAATCAAATAACATAGCACGCATTACGAATTATGTGCAACTTGAAAATTGGGAACAGTTACCATCTGATTCGATACCACAAGAGATTATCGACTGGTTACATACTGTTCAGCCTGTCCATCGATGTAATCCGGAAATATTCAAGTCCATTCTCATTCATGGACATGTCATGAGTCGAGAATACATGGAATCATTGAAAGATCCCGATTTCGCTGCTAATTCTATCCTTCATCATAGTCGAATACAACGAATTGATGCCTTAAAACTGCCCATATATGCAGAAAGTGCCAAGAAATATATCACTGCTTTGGTTGCTAAAGAATATGAAAAAAACGGATTTCCGAAAATACAATCGAGTGAGGATGTGACAAGCACTCAAATATTATCATCCGACATTTCCACTTCAGTTTCTCGTTCAGCCTTTATTGAAAAGGAAAATATCTTTCTATCACATAATATTTCTTCTGCTGATATGAATGCTATCCATAAGAAAACAATTGAAATAGCTCAGGCCTCCATGAAACTTCATTCAAATCCGGCTGGAATTGGCTATATGAGAGATAAAGATTTAGGAACAAACAAACATGTGTTTAGTATTCTTGGACCTCATTTAGGGCATAACTATGGTGATGTATTTATTGTTTTCAAACGTGAAATTCTGCATCATCCCGATGCAAATTTTTCCATACAAGCAGCAACATCATACGCCAGTGGTAGAACTTACAATTGGCGTCCATGGCTGGGCATTGCTCCAGAGTCACAAGAAGAAAGAATTAAGTTGTATCATGAATCAAAATTACATGTTTCTATGCCAGGCTACGAACGCGCTGCTGCTCTCGAAATGATAACAACGACAAGTCATTTTTTAAAAAAGAAGACAATGAATATAGATCTTAAAATGATTATCGAAAGTTGTCTCGAAGTTGATTCTCATCGGTCGATGGAAGCCCATTTACCTCAACTTATTCCCTTAGATTATATCGATCATATTTATATGGCACAGAATATATTTGAATGGCTCGATAGTGACACTGATGCTAATCAAGCAATGGATGCTGTTTTCAAAGATCGTATAACAAAAACACAACATCAAGGTGAAGTTGGTGCAGCGGAAAGTAAATTTGGTTCGAAGCCAAGTTCTGAATCTCGAGCTGAATATCAAGATTTTGTTGTCAAAGAATTGATCGAGAGATTTGGTAAACGTGATACTCATTCACTTTCTACATCCATGCGAGGCTGTGCCATTACGGTCCCATCAAGCAATTTCAAGGATAATATTGCCTTGCCTTTAATGATTTCACAATCTTATCTAGAACAGCCTCTTCCGGAAATGCCAAATAATATTACAACTTATATCTATTGGCAAGTGATGAATGGAGATATGATGTTGACATTGTCAAACGAACAAATTAATTCGACTGAACGACAACCGAATCTTCGCTGTTTGATTTGTTATGTTGCGCCGAAGCCTACATTTACGGATCTTAATTATCATGAACAAGCTTCTTATCTAAACAGCGGTCTACCTTCTCAGCATCATACTTTTATCCATAAAGGCACGTATGCAGCCAAATCAACAGTTTTCTATGTCGGATGTAATACAGATGATTATATGACATTTTGTCTGGAAATTCAGCGTTCAACCAACACAGTCACTCTCTCTCATGCCGGTCCAAATTCAATCTACGATCATGAAAAAATTTCTCATAGATTTACTAAATCAGATCTTGACGTGAATACATTAGAATTCATTCATGTTAGTGCTGGAGTTCACACTGTGCCCATTCGAAATTTGATTGTCTCTTGTAGGAAACAATTTCATCTACATCCGACATATGATAAAAATTTCAAGAAAAAATCTTCTTCTTTCGCGACAGCAATGTCAATTGATACACAAGTCACAGAACCTTACCATCCATTACCTTCCAAGGTAGACAAGAAAGAGTCAATTACTTTACCTGACTTTTTTGCTCGAATGAAGTTCAAGAGAGATACTGTAGTTAATCAAATGAAGAAAACAACCTTAGCTAAAGACGATAATTCGTTGTTGACGCCTTGTTTCAATAGCATTAATTGTCCTATTCAGTTTTCAAAGAATGGACAAGATCACAATTCAAAGTTTTCACATCCATGTCGCTTTGCTGAACATTGTCGAAATCCAGAGCCTCATCTAACGCATGAATCTCGTCGAGTACATATGTGTCATTTAGATGATAAATGCCAATCTTTATGTGATCCGATTCATCGAGCGTCATACGAACTTGCCATATTTTTTAATTCCGTGTCAATTTCAAGGAAATTGCACGAATGAATCAGACCAACATCACATAAAATACTCACATGGCGAACGAGTCTTGGAAGAGATTCAGACGACAACATCGAACGGTAAGCAAGAGTTTGTTTGAGGACATACCAGCATATCGGCTTCTCTTCAGCAGATTCAATCAAAGTGTCATCACAAAAACAAATGTTATCGGAAAGAAAATCAAAAAGTTTCAATTTGGCTAATGCGAAAAAATGCAACACATGCTCATCTTACTCTGCAACTCTGCAACAAAACGATAATCGTACTTCTTGTCGATGGAGCTCAAAATGTCGAAAGATGACAGATACAACACATTGTGAAAGATTCTCTCATCCTAGTGTTGCTACTCCATATGATACAGATTCATCTAAAACTCCCGAATTTACTCAATCGTGAGTCTGCGGAATTTTTCATTTTAAATTGAATCTTGGAAAAAAAATCGTCCACTTTTTGCGAAAAACGGAGGTTTAGGGGATCTATCCCTACCCAACGACATTCATATTTATTTGATGGTCTATTTCGAATAAATCATTACCGTACAGAAACCTGCAGACTTGTCATTTCTCGTTTTTGAATGATGAATCTAGGAGATCTATAGATACCTACATTAACAATTAATTCTAAATATCCCTAGGCCTACTATCCAGAAAAGGCAGTATACAGCTATATATGAAAATAGATAATTCTAAAGCCCTCGTAACCTCCTATTATTATATTAAATTCAATGTTGTTTTTTTTCTTAAAATTCAGATTGAAAATAAATAGACCATTGTATGTCAAGGGTAGCTGCTCCGAGAATAAATTTGTTCTAATTGATATTTCCATATCAAATCATCGATGATCGTCATGATATTAAAAAAGTAAATATAAGACTGATCAAAATATTGTTGGCATAAGGCTTTGAGAAAAAGAATCTCTCCAACTACACATATCGTTTGTTGTATTGTGTTTTTAGTTTTTCTTTTAGTCGGACTCGATAGACGAGATTGAAAAATATTTCATTATGATGAGAAGAAATCTGTCAATTTTCTAACCAGATTATCTTTCAAAAATACAAGTCGAGAAACAAAACCTGAGATTGTAAAGAAGAACAAGAATAAAAGCCTAAAGTCGAATCTCATCGACACTGTTCTCTATTAAATCTGCTTAACTAAATCATTCTGTTTGGTAGTCGATCTTTGACCTACAAGTTGTTCGAGAGCACTTTCGAAATTATCCGAAATTTCTGCTGATGTTGGCAAATGTTTCACAATTTTTGTTTATGTTTGTAAGGAACGTCAACAACAGGTTTTTAAATACATGAGCTCTAGTTCCTAGTTTTTGTGCGTAAAAACCAAATAGATTGCACATTAGAAATAAGAACAGCGAAATCAAAACATCCATTTCACACAGCGTCACACCACAGTAAAAAATATTATGTTTTTCTAATCAAAAACTTAACCTTACATGTTAACTTGTGTAAAACGTGAAGAATTCGATCTCATTGAAAGACCACTTTGACTAAATACATGTTCATCTGAGGATTATATGCCAGCAACACACATTTATTTTAGAAAGCTTATTAAGAAATCGACATTGATCTTTTTGTTTTCTAAATAAGAGAGTGGATATATGGATGAAGTGAAGACTGCATACTCACACACTTTTTTGGGAAATAGATAATGTGAAATGAATGATAGAAAATTTTGGTGACAGAAAAATTGTCACATAACAATTATATTGTAGCGTAATGAAGAATATGACCCGTAATGGAATGGAAAGTTTTCATTTATTTTATTACATACACGTAAACACTCATCATAGATGAGTCGAAGTCAAAATGCGAAAAAAAACCCGCATATATTCGACCGCCTAAATATATGAGTCAAAAAAGACTCTTGGAAAAATTATTCGGATACAATGTACTCAATCAGAATAAAATTTCTAAGTGAGTGAGAATTTAATGTTACAAGTCAAAGTTTCTTTCTTTTTAAAGAGCAAATGAAAACTTATTTGAATAAATGACTCGAGTCAAACAGTTGAGTCAACGCTATCCAATGTTCATTATCAAAAAACTCTATAAGTTAATAGACAATGGAACACAAATTTTCACCAAGCTAACACTTCTTTGTAGAATCAAGACAGAGTTTCCAATTTCATTTGCAAGCTTTTTGAGGAGAAATATTGTCACATGAATGGTACAAAACTTGTCGATACTTTTATCACTGAATAAGCATGCGTCTGGTTGTGCGACTACTCTTTACCGACACCTACTACCACACCAACACTCGCATCACAAGAAAACAGTCGGATAGAAACGGTTACTATTGTTTCTTTGTCTCTATGCTTTCTGCTTCCCATCAAATACTGTAACAAGGGAGAAGCATAAAATAGTGAGAGAGAGTGCATATTTTGGTTGTTGAAACATTTTTACGTAGTTTACAGAGGCGCACAGAACAGGTAAAAACGAGTATGGAACACTGAATCTGTTGCATTGCTTGCACATTTTCATTCTCTTATTCTAATTTCTTCTTTCTGTCTCCAACAGCGTGTTGAAAAAAAAAACTAAAATAAAACTTATTCCTGTTCTACATATGAATCATTCAGTTTTGAGTGGTCGACAAAAATATATAAAGTAGGTAAACAGTCAGAAACAGCTTCAGCGTCAATGTCATTTTGATGGTAGATAGGTGCTGAGCAACTGCTGGCAGCGTTCGTTTTGCACATCGTCAGTGACATTAGATTTTTTTCATTTTCAATTCATTTGAATTCAGGTAAGTGATCGAAGTAGAAACTCATCATGCTGTGTGAATAAGCATTGCCTTTCATTGAATTGAGCTAATTATAAAAACAACGAGGGAAGAAAACAATTTCATAAGGATGAATGACTGAATGAGAGGGAATGTTCGATGAAATGAGTGTCGAAATGAAAGAACACATTGTTCAATGTGCCTTAAAAGATGGAGATTAGACAAGACTATCGATTGTGAGCCCATAAGAATACTTTTAAACTTTCAAATATAGATCGTGTGTTCTCTGTACGAAGTTTAACTTGCTTATCAAAGTGAAATATGCGAGCAAACATATGCCTGTTTAAATGCTATTCTTACACACATAACTTTATTCAATCAACTTAAAAGACACTACAGAATTCCTGCAGCAGAACAGCGATTCTCGACTTGTCTTTTTCTTTATATCGATAGATAATTAGGAATAAAATACAAACATCTAGAGTACGAAATGAACTCAATAAATCGTCATGAATCACATTCAGTGTCTTTATTTGACGTATATATAAGAGTACGATCTGTATATATTTTTACCTTGATCAAAGTTGTTAAAATTATAGAGAGGTACACGATGGGACAACAAAATATTGTCTCATCCTATTCCACCACGAAGTTTTGATCACGCAATACTCTACACTCGTATGCAATTACTTATTGACGAACACCAGTATATGCACATATATAAAGTGAATTATAACTCTGCAACGAAAATGTTGACTATCTTTACTCTACGTTTTCTCGGTAAAATATTCGTATTTTTGTAAAAATTTTCATCGATTGAAATCGTGAACTATTACTTTCGAAATCTGCTCATGGTTCATCTACTTTGTGATGCGTTCGAAACTTTCAACAAGGAAATTACAAACAATATTGTATGTTTAACATTTCGAACAAAATCTTTCATTTGGCAAAGTTGACGTATTCATGCTATTCTATACAGTATCAAAGTAAGGGTGAGTATGTGAATGTGCGTGTGGTGGATATCTTCTCTACACACAGATTCATCGATCCAGATTCTATCTTCACCACCAAATCCATTCTAGCCAGCCAGACTTCATTAGGACTTATCATTAGCGAATCAGATTTTAGAGCGAAATTCTCTTCAGCCAATCAGCGTTTTGGAGTGAAAGCCTGTCGCAAAGTACAAAAAGTAGCTGATTAATTAGAATAAGTTAATAGTGAAAGTAGTGGAAATCTGATTTGTTGGAGAGATGTCTTGAAAAAACTGACTGATTTCAGTTAATATCAGTTCATTGACAATTAATAGAGAACTCTATTGAGCAGAATTTTTATGATGCAGGTTGATTCATTGATTTCAGTTTGTTTATCGAACAGCGATCATTCGCTCACAATTTATTTGGATATATTTAACTTTATTTAGACGAAATCTTCCAACAGTTCTGTTAAACACAATCGTGTAATTTCGATGCAAAAGTCAGCAAAAACAGCCGATCCAAACCAAATCTCACGTGATCTATTCGCATCGTTGACCAATTTGCGTCAAGAGATCTTGCAACATGGATCAAGCACAAATATGAATACTATTGATCCAAAAGTTCTATCTTGTATTGAATCGGTCTTGACTTCGATAAAGTCTCTTCGTTACGTCGAAAGTCCAAAAACACTTTCTGACATAATTCATGATATATGGAAAACGTACATCGCTGACTTTCTTTCATTGATTGAATTTGTCAATATTCTTGCCAGTGATCAATTCCAGCAAATATTTAATTCCGTCATGAAAGTGTACACAACTATTAACTTTCAATCTATCTTCAGAGATGATACGCTCTATGCTCATGATATGTTTTTTCGTATCTTTGAGCTATTATCACTTTCACCCATTACGATCCTTCTCAAAAATCAATCCAAAGATGAAATTATGCCATATGTAGCTAATATTTTGCGCATATTGCTACTCCAAATGCAAAACATGACAGAAGAGATCTTATTCAAAAAAGATGATTTACTCAATCAAGAGTCGACCATTCGCCTTCTATTAGAATATGTAGACATGAATTTATCTGAGACTAACAACGATATTCAACTGACGATGGTTGAAATATTAGAATTTATTTGGACATTGGTCGATAACACTATTCTGATACCACAATTACTCAAAGCGAATTGTGTTGCATTCACACTCAAGTGGATTAACATGAAAGAATTGCCATTCGCTATTCAACGAGCCAGTATTCGGCTCTTATACAATATGGCGCGACATGAAAAAGGATGCGATGCATTGAAAGGAGCCGATGCTCTCCGTTTACTGCAAGAATTCAAACAACGAACTTTGGATCCAACCGTTGATGACACAGCTTATGAAGACATGCGTTTACTCTTTTCTATGGCACTAGCATTGTTGACAGAACCGAAAGAAATCAAAAGCGATGCCAAATCACTGAGAAAAGTGCTCGATAAACTCATGCAGATGACGGTCAATACTGCACAGAAAAAAAATCATAAATATGGTGATTTCGATATCAGTGAACCATTAGTAGTTTTCACAAAACTTTTTGTTCATGACGACATTGTGCATTACTGTGTCAAGGAATCTCAAGTCAAAAATATGAAAGTGCCTTCAAAAATCGCCTTCTTCTGTGATCTAGTGATGCAATTTCGAGGTGCTCTCGCCAATGATGACGAACTCGATCAACTAACTCTCACAGCACTGATGAACATCATTTGGAGTATTTCGTTTCATGACGATTATGTCAACGAGCTCAAATCGAGTGCGAAGTTTCTCATCACTGTCAAAAGTCTGGCCAATGACGATGGAGAAGCTTGGGTTGAACAATATGTACCGAAACATATGTCATCGGTAAAAAAAGCAGCCGCCGGTATTTTATGGAATCTTGACGAAAATAATCCAGGTTAGAAAACTGATGCATCAATCAACGTTGATTTATCTTTGATCTATTTTATTTTGAGTTTAGCAAGAATAGTCCGCGTAGTGGAGCCGGCACCAACTGTACTCGATCAGACGAATCGTTCTTCGATAGTCGCAGGGGAAAACAAACGAATGCACGTCATGGTCAGCTATTCGCATGTGGATACTGAATTTTGCAAGCAGTTTGTAGACGCACTCGGAAAAGGTATGTTTCATGCTTGTCATGTGTGCCCTATTTTAGATTACAGTGCTCTATTTCAAACTCTGGTACCCAACAGAAAATTGAATCTCTGGCGTACATTTATTGTACCCCATTAGATTACTTTTTTTCTCTGCATCAAATACAATGAACTATACGTTAGTAGAAAACACCAAAAATTCGATATTCCAGTCATAAAAGTTTTTATATAACTACACACGAAAAAAAGCTGCTAGTGAAAACCCTGTGAGATTAAAATATGAAGCACAATGTAGCTGTTGTTACTAATTACGCCAATATTGTTTTGCTTGATATATCTTGGTATCATCTATTCATCATTTTTACCCAATCCTCTTCAACTACAATAAAAAAGCAGTTGATCTATATTCTTATGAGATTCTAGTGACATATAATCGATAATCGTGAATCAAACGCTCATTTCATAGGCCGTGGCAGATGGACTTCGGAGACCATCACAGACGGTTCCCAGGGATCATCATAAACGATGAGAGTGGAATGTGAGCGTGTATATGTATTTACATTGCACCAACACCCACACTCTAGTCGAGGACATCCAGGAATTTAGCACTGAGGAGGGATAGGGGGATCTTCGCCAAACTACCCTACGCCGTCATCACTTTTAACAAAAAAAACAGAAACTTGCAATAGCTCTTTCTGGAAAGCTTTGTTTTTATGTTGACAAACTAGAAAGAAGGGCCGTGACTCACGGTCACGGGCTGGGCTCACCTTGATCGTAGCCGTGACAAACAAAAGTTGGTCACGGCGGGCACTAATCTACACCCATGTCTTCAGCATAAATTTTTCTTTGAGATATCTATTCTACAGTCAAAACCGTAGGAACTATGCGTAAATTAGTAAATAATGCACTCAGAACATTTTGCATCATTACAAACTTACGAACTGCACTTACTGGAAACTTCCAGAAAACAAAAGCACAAATACGTTTCTTATAAGGCTTAGCCAATTAGTATGAATAGGTAACATTTATTTCACTAAAATTCATCTATCTATATTCTTGAGGTAGAACTGTATTGAAAAATACTTTACTTATGATCTTACTTTTTTTGGAAAGTCAACAGCTCAAATCATTTGCCAGATAATCGGCATGAAACATAACCCTTCTCAGACAAAAATATATTTATTTAAATAGTTTTCTTTGAGGATCTCTCCCGTTATTTTAGATTTATATGTCTCGTCATTGTAATAAATTTATAAAACAATTGTATGCCACGTGTATCTCATTTAAAATGTGTCATATATGGTAGGCCTTGCATGATCATCGTAACGAAGAACTTTCCATGAGTCGAAACTATATGTCAGAAAATGCTCGTGTTCTATGCAGGGCGAAAATGTTTGAACTGTAAGAAGAAATTGCTGAACATACGATTTTTTCCTTCAAGGAGAATGTGCTTTGTTTGTTTATAGAGTGTCTGTGAATGAAATCGAATGGTTATTCTATGTCGAATTTTTTGAGTGACACAATTTTATATCTATTTTAGAGAATCTTTTCGATATTTGGGTTGACTTCGCTTATTGTCATACAGAAGATCTGTGGGAAGAAATCGGCCAAGCAATCGAAACATCTGACGTGATACTTTTTCTCATGACAAAGGATTATCAAGACAGCAAATCATGTCGTCAAGAAGTGATGTACGCAAAAGATTCGCTGAAGAAACGGTTTATTCCCGTATACGTTAAACGAGATTTTGTGGCTAGTGGCTGGTTAGGTGTACGCATTGTCGGTCCACAATACATTCGTTTTGGCAAAAAAACTTTTGAAGAAACGATCAAAGATCTCGTGAAACTTGTTTTCGAGGATAAGAACGAGAAAAACTCAAAAAGCAAGGATTCTAAAGTGCCGATAACTGCTCCATCTGTTGAAAACAAGTCTGATGAGAATAACAAGCCGAATCAAGAATTACCAAAAGATGATCATGAGAATCCTAATCAATCCAATCATGGGATAACTCAAGTATCTTTACCTAAGTCTAAACCAATTAAAAAATGGAACTCTAAAGATATCGCTGATTGGTTTGATGCTAATAAAGTTAGTTGTGAACTAAGAGAAATGTATAATTTTCAATGCGGTACCGAACTACTTCTCTATGGACAGTGTCTTCGACCAGACTGGCAATCTGAATACATTGATATACGAGAACAATTCTCAAAACGATACAATGCATCATTATATCGCAACGAATTCGTTCGCTTTGTCACTGCAATCAATCAACTGGAACAGTTGCAGACAAAACCAGCCTCAAGTACATGTACAATTCTATGATTATTTTTCTTTGTTTTTGTTTTGTTGAATACTTTCAATATATTCTAACAAAATAGTCAGTGATCTCTAACTCTTACATAGAAAAAAGAAAACTAATGGTAAGAAAAAAGAGAATCCTAAAGGGCTACAAATGAAGAAAATTAGTCAGCAGTGAATTTATTTTCGCACAAATATAACGATCAAGAACACAAAGGTTTGCTTTTGGAAATTGATCATTCGATGCCACCATCGATCATTAAAGTGTGAAGGAGTAGGCGAATTAAGACTGATCCCTATACTCTCATCGCGACCATTACTCATTCTCTCACCTGTAAATGGTGTTGGAAGATTTGCTATTATTAATCTTCAGACTGATATTTCTTTCTTTTGTCTTAATTATCCATTCGACTGTATGAATGACAGTAACTCGTTAATCTATCTGATAGACGTATTTCAAAAGTACTCATTGTGACAAGTTGAAAATATTTTTCAGGACAAAGCCATTGTCTGAAAGGTTATAATTGTCTTGCTATGGTGTAACCAATGAAACTAATTAACACAAAGATAGTTATATGTCAACATCAATTAATTTTCTTTCGAGTATATTGCAGCTGCTTTGCATAATTCAGTTGTGATCGATTCTATTTCTTTCTCGGTTTTACCAAGCATAATTCAAATAATCACCGATAAGTATAAAGTCTGTTTGGTTCTTTGCTTCTGACTTTATGTCACAACTGGAATTGTCTCGTGTCCTATGACCCATAGAAGACAATTCATACATATGAGATAAACTATCAGTCCACGCTTTTTCATTCTGTATATCGTGTCAATCAGCTATTTGAATTATTCAATTCTACAAAATGTATGTATGCCATCTATGTTGTCGGCATATTAAACGGCGTTTTTTCTAACCATGAGACAGTTAACTTTGTTTCAATTCATTACATGTGTCAACTTCTTTGAATAAACGCAAGCGTTTCGCCGATGCAATCACATTTGTTGATGAATGTATAAGGCAAAAGTGAGGAAAGATTTTTTCTGACTTTCACAGTCATAATGATTTCAGAGTTGATAGCCGATTTACCAGTAAGCTCCTGCTTGTTGAGCCTCTCTCCACCGTCCTTCAAATATCAGAGTTCATCAGAAAAATGAAACTTAATATAAATGCACAACTGAATACTTTAAGGTACGCGCAGTAAGAATCAACATGATTTGAGGTTTATTTTCTCCGAAAAAGTGGATTTCTGATGAAAGAAGTCGATTCTTGCTACGAAAAGTTTTTTTTTAAATGAGTAGAATTTGTTTAAAAACAACCATTTTTCGCGAAAAAATCGATCTTTTAGAGTAAAAGACAGCCAGATAGTCTGCAGTACATGCTATCAAAATTAGATCATTATCAATGAATGTGTCATTCTCTATAAACATCCTGAAGTATTTTCATCTTTCAGAAATGTTTTGTCATAGTTAATGTAACGATTATGGAAAAAATCAGTTTACAAGCATTACCAGAAATATCAAATAGTCTTTATAGTGAAGATTGTTTCTAACATATAAGTGCTAAGAAGAAACGACAAATATCACTGCAGTTTCTCAAAATAAATGTCAAAGTTACATGGGTGTAGGTAGAAGACATAGGACATATACATAAAGTGAAAACCTACATTCACACCCAAGTTTGCTTGAAGCAGGAGAAATCAATAAGTTCGGCCTCGCAAGCTCGTTCGAGAAAATTCTCCAGAGTAGGATCGCTTAGTGCAACAATCAGAGAAACTAGTTCAGCGCAAATTTTAGTAAAGAGATGCCTAGCGAGATCTCATCCCGTTTCATGTGGTTTGTGACCAGACTAAAGACTAAGTAGGCGAACAAGAAATTTGTCACAAGAAAAGAGCTTGAAACGTGTCCTAGTGGGTAGAAGGACTAGTATTGGTGATAATTTGGCTGTACCACTCAAAGGTTGTGTCTCTCAAAAAGTGACCAACAGGTTGAAGTAACATGTCCTTGTCCCGTCCATAAGTTGAGTTTACATGTTGATGAAGTTGTAGAAGAAAGGGATGTGGTTTTTCATCAGTTTCACCTTAAAAAAAGGGCCTGTTGTCGATTATTGAATTATGACTGTTTGTCGTGGAGAAAGAGAGAGTAACGTGTCATGGGAAGAAGGAATCTTCAATAAAGCGCCGAAATGAATAGAGTTGTTAGAAGAACGAAAAACAACAGAGTAGATGGTGTGGATACAGATGAAAGAGTACGGACAGTAGGAAGATTTGCACGAAGTTCAGCTGTTGGTTCAGATATTTCTGTAGAAACATAGCGGCGAAAATCTTGTACTTGCATATCCAAGTGCTGAATCGTGTGATCCAGCTGTTGATACTTAAGATCATGAGCTTAAGATAGACTATTTACTCAATCACTGAGATTTTGTTCTAGTTGACTCACCGTAGACTGTATGGTAGGCAGCGTAGTTTCAAGAGAAGGTGTACGTGTTGCTTCAGTTTGAATTCTATCTAATAGACTAGTCAACTAATCTTGTAATTTCTACCTGTCGGACTCAGTCATAATTAAAATGGGGTAGTACTAATGTGGGAACATCAAACCAAGAAATAAATAAAATAAAAAAGAATAAAAAGTCAACAGCAGTTGCTTGTCGGAGAAGAAGAATAACTAAAATTCGACTGTTATGATCACCACATGTGATGGAACGACTTACTCGTTTCTGCTTTATTTTTGAATGAATATAATACATACAAAACAAACAACAATATGGCGGACACAGCATACCAAGAGAGAAAAGATAAAGATGAATAAATATATGTATAAGAGCATATCTGTATGAAAAGAAGATAATTGATGGATCATATATATGTATTTGGCATATACTCTTGAACACATCCATGAAGAATGATGACGGATAGAATCGATCACACTATTCGCTTCTTTTTTTGACTCTGTAACCCTCTTATTTTCGTAAACTTTTAGTTTCTGCATTTAAGTGCTTAAAAATTGTGATGCAGAGCCAGATGAGTGTCTGTGCTTCAGTAAAAAACACGAAACATGTCGACGAATTAAGCTCTACATTCATCTTTTTTTATAACTTATACAAAGCACATTAATTTATTGCCCTTTCATTATTCGATTTTTGGCTTAGTCGATTGTTGAAAAGCAAGAGTTGAGGCTAGCAGATGGAAGTTATCTTTCTTTCAAGAGATAGGTCTATCTGTTTTTCGATATTAATGATGTATCTTTAGAAAAAAAAAACATGATTACAATAGAAGGATAAAGGAAATACAAAACAATATTAAATCAGCAATACATAAAAAGGGAAAGAGGAAATCGTTAATTATGCTAGATTAATATCATATATGAGAAGAAGGGTTAACTAATTCAATAATCCACTGTGGTTGTTTGATGACCATTATTTCCTCCCCGCTTCATATCCTTCTCCATAGGCCTTGCTGCCATCGTCTGATGTACAACTGTACTGCACGATATCTATTGCTTGATCGACAGTTTCACCGACGGTTTTCGGTGCACTGTCCTGTTGGGCATGTTCATAACCGGTAACATAGCATGCAGCATCGTTAGTCTTGCTGCTGTCTGTCTGACCGCTTGTATTTGACATATCGATAAACTGCTGTGGACTAAAAAATGTGAATATAGATGAGCTTTGCTTGAAGTAAATTTTACAGTACGTTTGTGAATGCGAAGTGAGTTTGTATGAGCGAATGAATAGTAACGAAAAGAAGTGACAGCTTTTTATACCTGCTGTGAGAGTTGTGTTTTTTCACTATTGCGCAGATTCTCGATCCTTCGTGGAAGTGAGTAACACTTGCGCAGCAATATTTTTTTTATCAATAACTATTGCAGTGCGCAGTGCAGCATTTTATTCTGATAATGCGAACTTTTTTTTTTCTTTTCTTCTTTCTCGACGCACATATCGAAGCTTCTCATTTTCTGTAACAGTGATTTCGAAAATGGAAAATCAGAAAATATTTGTTCAAATGTGAGATGTAAACATCGAGTTCGAATCAGTATCATTCTTCTTCGGTCTTGAGGATGTGGGTGAGAGTGAGAATGAGTTAAGCTAGCATCATATACATACATTATGCAATATAAGTATTTGTACATCCGGTAATGCTTGTCTTGTGAAGTGAATTTCACAAACAAGAAAAAAAACATTTTCTCGACTCTGATTATACCATTCGATAGATTGAAGTTTCTACTTTATTGTAAAACATGAAAAGTCGCTCAGCAAGTTTCTCATACAACTTTCAAAGATTTTCGTTAAACTGCTTGATTTCCTATGCAAACAAATTATTGGGACACTTGTTATTTTCTTTTTATCACGCATTTATGGTGCATTAAAATATTTTGAGTTATATATCATTCGATAGAGAAAACAATCACCTACACGTTGTTGTGTGTTAGAACCGAAAAAAATATTGATCGAACTTCGAAAACTTCAAAGTAACTGAAGCTCTATGGGTTTTACAGAGAAGTTAAGTTTTCAGGTTCGATAACATGAAAACCTAATTTAAACAACATTGTTTGATAAAGAAAAGCAAACTGAATCGAATAATGTTTTTGATTGCTAAAAATCATTGTATAAAAGACATTAATTGCTAAAATTAGTAGTTCATACATGTCTTTCGATAATCTTCGTTGTTAGGGAACGAAATCAAACGCAAAATTTATGGAACGATACAGGCTTGTAGTGAATTAAACTCTCTACAAACTGATGTGCTTGAGTGCATAATAGTCGTTATAGTTATAGTCGCACAAGATAAGAACTTATGTTTTCAAGTACAATTTATAGTGGAGAAAATGGAAGAAAAAAATTTTCGCTCTGTGAATTTATATACGCCGAATCATGAAGGACAGAGAGACGTATATAAATATGTATATATCCATACACCATGCATATAAAGTAACAGAACGAAAAATTTTTTCTTCATATTTCTCCACTGTAAATTGCACTTGAAAACATAGGTTCTTATCTTGTTCAAGAGTAACAATTAGTGTGCACCCAAGCATATCAGTTTGTAGAGAACTTAATTCTCAACATACCTGCATTGTTCACAATAATTTTGTGTTTGATTTGTTTCCATAAAATCCAAGATTATCGGAAGACCTGTATGAAAGGGTGTGGGCGTCGGGTGTGAGGATGGATATGGATGGAAGGTTTTTAAGTTGACGATAATATCATCTTTTACTTTATTCATTTACTGTTCTTTGCAGAAACGTTGTAGCCAGTGGAAGAATCATATCGGACTTTTGAAAAAATGTTGTCGAAATATGCAACATCTTTTGAAAATTTCACACTCTATGCAGGATTCCGCCCATAGACGCCCATCGCAATTTGGAATTAGGCGAGCCCAGCTCATGATTTTTTATCCAAAATAAGTTCTGGTCCAATGAAATCTCTGATTCTAATATCGTTGAATGAATTCTTGATTTAAAACAAGCTGACATCGAACTTTTCTCATATCTATGAAAAATTTTAGTTTGAAACGATTAATTCACTATCAAATAGAACATTTTGTCCGTTGACATAATTACTAAAGGATGATTCAAAAGTTTCACCCTTCTCAATAGATTGAGTATATAAATGACAAACCTATATATAGTTAATTGATCGGACTACATCATTTTGTAGAGGAAGATTAGAATCATCATCTGAAAAAAAGACACTTCAAAATGCATAAATATAGTCTAATATTATGGTTATTTTACTAAACTTGAGTAGAAATTTTCATTTTACATTTTTTAAGAAAATATTTAAAAAAGTTCATAATAACTATATCTTTTGCTCTCATGGATTGTTTTATAAGACTTGCCATTTTAATGGAATAATATTCATTATATTTGCTGATTATGATTATTTTTTTATATCATTATTCATATTGTTAAAGTCTTTCGCTCTAACAATCTTATTTTATGAAGTTTACTTTTTCCAATTTATTCTTTAATATGTCAATTACTTAGATTTATCATTCTGACAGTTTTATTTAAATAAGTCTCAATATGCTTGTCAAAGTCAACTACATGAAATTTAGTCAATATAAAACTTATAAGGCATCCTTCAATAAGGTTTAAGTAAATATGAAAATGTAAAAACTGTGAGAAAATGATAAACACTATTCCAAAAAGATTGAAAATAAGGTCAACATATGAGAAATTTTGATTACTGGTATTTATACAAGAAGTAAGTCTGACAAACTTATAAATCATGTGAATCTTTTATTGAAAATTTCCTTAAAATTCTCCTCAAAAATTTTTGAATGAAAATAATTACTCAAGATTAGTAAAATAACTATAACATTTGACAATAGCTATGGATTTCAAAATGTCTTTTTTTCAGATGATATCTGAACTCTTTCTCAACAAAATTATTTATTTCGATCAATTAACTATATATAATTTTGTCATAGATATCATCGATTTACTGAGAGAGATCGAAACTTTTGAATCATCCTTTAGAAATTGTTTAATTGGTGACTTTCAAACTCATATTTCTAGATCGTTAACAGAATGAAAATCAATAAGAAGGAGCAAATTATGACATTTTCATGGCCCTAGCAATCGAAAGAAAACTAACCGGTCCGGGTCCAAGTGTGACTAACATTACTGTCCATTTATATTTATAAAAAAATAATTCATATTGTTTAAAACCTTCTGGATTTTGTAATCTCTCCACCATCTGTAGCTGATATGCGTCAAAGTGAAACCAATACTAAATAAAAGTACAACTATGAAATTCCATTTTTTGTTTTCATAAATCTGTGCAGTATTCTGTTTCCTCTTCGGTCTTTTTCTACGTAAAACTTTTCTCGAAGAGGTGAAACTTTTATATTTGTTTTCATAAATATCAAAAGATGGACATAGTCGAAAAGTTCACAGATCAATTTTTTCAATCACAACATTCAAATCATTACCAACAAGAACAAATAAATTCGATGGTATCAAATGTCAATCTCCCATCTTATATGTGCTTAGTTCACTAGCTGCAATAACATGTTTTCCGTGTTCGTCAGTAGCTCGTATTGCTTTCTTTGTAACTTCTTTTCCATCAGGACGATCTGGAAATTTTCGATTGTAGGTAGGACCAGCTGTAGTCGAATAATATAAAGAAGAAGGTTCAAACTCATCCATTGACGAGAACCGAATGGCGAGTAATTGGCAACTGTCTGTTACAGCAAAGTTAAAAGAACTGTGTAGAAGCATTTTATCCATGTCCTTGGCACTCTCTTGAATTAAAGCAAGTATGTCCTGAAGAGTCCTTATCATAGTATTCTTGAGGTTTTCCATGGGTAATTCTATATCTCAATCGTTTCCCAAATGTGTAAAGAAAAGTGCAGTAACATGCTCTGTGTCTGTTGTTCCAAATATATTTCCATAAATGTTTTCAGATAATTTTTGCAATAGAGGAATCTCGATTTTCGAAAACTTCGCCACCACTGCGTTGTTCATGAACAAATATCGACCGAACACGAATGGATGATTGTTTATTTCTGCTATTGGTGACAGACCAGTTCAGCACAAATATGTGCAAATACACATTTCGATGATATATGAGATCAGATTGAGATCGTTAAGCGGTGGGTGAGTGTTTTTGTAGACACATGGTCTATTCACATTATCATCATTGAGTTCAGCGGCAACGCCTGTATAATAACCCAAACCAAAGCCATCAACATTAATAAAGTGGTTTGAATCATAATCGTCAGATGCTTTACCTGAGTTGAGTTTAGTTTGATAAAGATGAGGATTATAAGTAATATGAAGGTTTGAAAGAAAATGCACATTGGTTTGTTTGATAATGGAATGTTTTGATTTGATAAGAATATCTTCGAGAAGAGTAGGCTCTTCATCGATGTAAGCAAACCAGCGACACATTCTTTTCTTTCCGTTATGATGTCATTGTGCGCTTTTGTTCTTCTTGTTTGCTGCCTTTAGAGATGGATAAAAGACAGAGCGTTGTTTCGACGCATTGAAGGTGAAAATTGAAGAAAACCATGCTTTAAAACTTCTTTACTTGACGAATAAAAGAAATTAACTTGTGTAAACAGTATTTTTCACGGTAACACTTTCCCCGATTTAACGGACATATTAGGTCAATGAACATGTATTAACTTACGCAATAAATAAATTAAGCAAAGTAATGCATTTTAATATGAACACTCATTCATTTTAACGAGTTAAGGCATCAAGAATGAATATAACAAGAGCTGGTCGTTATAACACATTTACATAGTATTCTGGTTTTTTTTAAACAATACATTTCAAGTAAAGCAAACAACTATGAACTTATTAACGTTCGTTGTTTCTTCTTCCAATGAGGTACTGATACAAACAGAGCCACGAGCAGGAGGAAATTTAACATCGATTCTAGATTCAAAAAGCAAGCTTTTAAATAATATGTTCTAAATATGGTTACTTCTAGTATTGTCCCATGGCATGTTCCTTGCCATGCGTCAATAAATATATATGTATATACTCGATCATTTACGGACAAAGAATCTGTTGTTGAAAGCAATTTAATTGGTCAGAGGATAAGAATTGGATTATTACCATTATCGAAAGAAATAATTGTTTACAAGAAATCAATTTTTGGTAAAGTATAAGAAAAAAAGTAATAAACAACTTTAGAGAGTGATTAATTTCTAAGGAGAGGATCCTAACAGCGACACTTATTTCAATTAGGCGTTTTTTAATAACGTTGTTTTTTCCTCCAGAATATTTGAACAAATATCACTAGCCAGCAGTTATCTAACATTTCTGTGTTTCTACGCGTTTAGGATAGGTGTGGGGATACTAGAGATCGAAACAAATAAAAAATTAGTTCCTGATAAAAGAAATGAAACACTTATGTGTTACGCATTATCTCGGAAGCGAGACCCAAACTTGTTAGTTGATTAACATTTGGCAATAATATTGATCGAACATATTTAGAATTTTCAAGCTAACATGGTCGAACGATGGTGTGGATGTATATGTGGATAATGTAAAGAGTCATAGCCACACCCATACCCTCACTTAGCGTGTCCCAATAGAAAATTTTTAGATTCTAATTACCATTAACTAAAACAGGAGCTTTTTAATTATTCAGCGACATTTCAAGGGAATGTAACTTTAAGTATTACATTTCGCTTGCAATGTTCATTGAAGCATAATCTTTTTCTTTTGAAACATCTCAAATTAGTTAACATTTGCACAATAGATGATAGCTTCAGATCGATGCATTGATAGTGCTATGATTGGGTATTTTTTTTTTCTAAATATTATCTTGGTGAGAACGACAGACTTTTATCCGTAATATTTATCTTTGCTTTTGATTGACAACATAAACTGATGTAAATGCACAAATACACTTTTCAAATTTAAACGTAAAGATACTTGATTAGGCTGCTCATCCTGATCGATAATTATTTATTTTATTTTATTTTAATAATAAGACGAAAAGATTTTTATAATAAATAGTCATCTCTTAAGAATTTATTTTTTTATATAATTCACTTTGTGTGTCTGAAGCTGGAAAAATTAAATGGAATCAAAGAGAATTAACTTGATCAATTATTGTTTCGACATGTGTTGGCGTCGACGTTGCCAAGAAGAAGAACAGTCTATATTAGGAGCCGGGAATAGCCCTTCAATGAACTGTAGGTTATTTAAATAAGCATTCGTCGTATTGATCGCTTGCAGTCGAATATAAAGAGTGGCCTCCTCCAATGCCTTTCGTTTTTGTGTATCCAAAGGTAGAAGTGTATAAAGAGGTTGAAGGCTATAGCTAATAACACCCGGCTTATCTTTGATTGTTTGCATCCATTTATTAAGCTGAAAAGATTTCAAGTTATCGTCTCCACCAATTATACGGATCGTCGATACACGATGCTGCAGATAGTCTTGACTGGTAACAGGTACGTACAAACTATTAAACTCACTAGTCGAAATAGACCAATAAGATCGTTTAATTTGATCTTTAATCCATTGTGATGAATTTTTCGTGACCATACATGGGTCCAAATAATCCTCAGCCCACACCATACCACCAAAGTTTGCACTCACCACATAATGTGTACCATAAATGTCAAAAAATCTCTTCCAAACCTTTTGAAAATCTTCTTTTTTGAAGATCGATGGTAGATCATTCAAAGCTATCTTAGCAACAGAACTTAGTAGTGGAGTAGAAAATTTCACAATTGAGAGATTATACCAAAGTACTTTTCGATTTGTCCATGCAAGATTTAAAAGATGTTTATACATATTTCGAAGTCGCGTTACAATTTCCGTACGTTCGTGTGACATACCAAAACCAAGAAATTTTGCTTCGTCCTGCTCATTCATATAAATAGAATTTTGTATAAATTTATGGTAATTGTCAAATATCTGAGTGTCGTATGTCGAGTAGAATTCCCGTGTTCCCATAACAGAATATCCATCAGGAATTCGATACGATCTATGACCATTGAAAACGTTCGACCAGAGTTTATTTTCGTTATAAGTCATGTTGAATAGACACTGTTTACTACTTAGAAGTTCTATGATATTGTATCCACAGCCGACCACATCAAGACCAGGAATAGACATTGATGAGACTAATGAGAGCCTTTCTTTGTGAACTATATCAATAAGTTTTGGCAAGCTACCGGTCTTAAGATAATAATCTATGGTCATTTGCAAGTGTTCCGCAATACCGGTAGGAAAATCAACTAATAGATTCGACAAAGGAAAAAGTGTTCGATTCACAACAACAGGTTGATTTGCTGTTTGAGATGCCCATGTTGCCCAGGTATGATTGTACATCGAGGAGAATGAACCTACAGGCGTTGGCCGAAAAAGAAATCTGATAACTGAATTTTTCTTAAACGTTTCTGATTGAACACCGCCAGTAAATCCCCAACCACCACCGAATGAAATACCACCAAATTCTTCACCAAGCGCAATGGAAATACCATTGCCAAGCGGAATATCGAAACCAAGATGAAAACCTATTGAAATCTCATTTTCGGTAGAACTTTGGCTGCTTTGACGCTGCCATTCTTCAGTCAGAAATGTATAATAATGTGCAATACCACCAACAATGACTGATGAAGCATAATGAGTTCCAAACGTTGCCACAATTTCATTGTAAAATGATTGTTGGCGTTGAGTGGTAGGATTTGGCACTAGTCTTGAAAGGCTACTGTTAAAGGCCGAGCTGAACCTGAAAAATTCGTAGAATTAATAGATAACTTTGCTTTGAATTTGAAGTGAAAAGATTTTAGCAACATGTTGATCATACAGAATAATATTAATGATCGTTTGACAAATAAAACATTTTTGTCATACTTACAATTTAAAACTTATAAATTAAACAAAAAAGAATTTTTAATCATTGATATACGATTATTAGAAGTAAAGAGTAGTGAGCACAATGTTGCATATTTCTAAAGTAATTTTGATTTATTAAATGTAAACTAATACTATTTAATCGATACTAAATATATTCTCAATAAGAAAATTAATTAATGTCATCATTACTTATTGAATAAAAAATTCATCATCATATGTAAATAGAGAAACTATCACTTTTTGCAAATTGAATAAATTTATATTCTTGAAAAATTGATGGATTCAATTTTCTTTTTTTGTGAAAATACAAATCACTCTCGCTTTTGATATGTACAACAAACAACTTACGTTAGCAAGTAACCTGGTAACATTTGAATACTATACATTCCCCACCATGTAGTTGATGTAGCAGCTGCTGTGTATTTTGATTGCATCATTTGGTAGGCTTCTCGAATGGTAGTATCAACGCCAAGTCCTACTGTCACTGGAATGTATTCAATCGGAAAAACTATATTCAGTTCGAACGAAAACGAGGAATAATACCTGAAATGAAGAATATATATTTTAGTCAGAGTTATTTTGTTTTCTTTATCTCAGAAACACCAATCACAAAGTAAATCAACAATCAATTGTCGCATTTGTTTTTGGTTGATTCACCAAAAATCTTTATTTCTGGTTCGTAGAGCGCTGGAATTTGTCAAAAGCAACAGTTTCATTTTTTTTTCTTACATAGTTTTATATTTCCTATTCAGAAATACACGTAAAATTCTTACAGAGGAATACATACTGTGAAATGAATTCATTGAAGGATTTGCTGATAGATTCAACAGTTGCAATAGTCATCATTGATATATCGGTTACTTGTACCGAAGAAGGAACAATAAAATTTTGTTTTTTATTACCTACAGTCAATGTATAAGTTTCACCATTGGATGTATCAAAGTCGAAAAGACGAAATTTTGATTGATCACTCGACGAAACTTCATTAATATTTATCATTCTAGCGGCATCAAAACCCGATGCAACATAACTTAGGCCCGGCAGTTCCTTGGCATAGATAAAGGCCAAACAATGGCAGACTAGTAATACGTATAAGCAATGCATATTAATAATCGGTTATGTAAAAATATCTACAAACATAAAAAAAAATGTTTTTTAATGAATGCTTAATTTCACAACGATTCATTAAGCGAAAAGTGATCGTGATTTAACAAGTGGATGCATTTTGATCCAGGGATGAATACACTTCACTACATTAAAGTGGATAAGGATGTGAATATGATGTTAGTGCGAAGGAGTGGGTACAGATATGAGTTTCAGTATGGGTACCTCTTCGTCATCTCCCCACACCCACACCCAAATCAATCTACATTAAACATTTCTTAAAATTTTGCAAACGATGAAGACGTACTTTATTTTTTAATATAAGATAATAATGAAAGTACAATATTAAATGAATTTTAGTACTGTTTTAATATATAGGACACGGGCATGAACAACCATCATGTGTTGAAGTGAGTGTGCAACCCGAGCAAGCCAGTACTGGAAAGATCGGCATATTATTATTGTTATTATTTGGCTCGATTGCAGAACATCCTGCACCATAAACTTCTGATCCAACAATGACTTTACTGTCTAGAAAATAAAAGAAATTTTTTACGGACAAGACTATTTTCTTACTTTCTGAAGAATCAATCTATTTTAATAATTTCAAACTAGTATTTCAAATGAAACTAAGTAATACTGAAGTAAGGGTGTAGATGTTTTTCATCTGTTCATCCACATCCACTCAAATAAAATTTGATAGTACTAAAATATATTTGAAAAACTATGTCAGAACAATAATTGCTAGCAAGTAAAAAACATTAAAAACCTGTAATATTATTCGATGGAAAATTGTCAAAACATGAAAGTATTCAATATTCACAATAATAAAAATATTAAAGAAGCTGAAAATGCATTGATGAAGAAACTTTTCTGGAAAATCAATTTTCTCGGAAACTGAATTTGCAACAGCTGTTAATGTATCTTATGAACTACAAAAGAATAGGATGTTCTCATTTATCAAATAATATAGGAATGAAATCTAAACACAATATCTTATGTTTCTAATAAAAGATAAAACTTTCTAATCAAATTAATCTTGATATTTTTTTTTTCGTACTGACGCATCTTCTTTGTTGAGCCCATTATAAAGATACTTACTTTTATAATCATTGAATACAATATGAAACGATCCGGTAGTATTATCACGTTTATAAGTGAGTAAGTTTCCGAGACCCGTTAATGTTTCATTGGTTACAATAAACTGTCCTAAGTTACATTCATTAGTACACAGCGATGAAGTATTAAATAAAATAGGTCCGAAAATTAGACACATTTGACCGTCTTGACGAGGAAAAAAACTGTCCCATACTATACGAGACAGTGTGAAACCGACTGAAATATCAACTGTTCCCAAGCCTAATGCGTCTTGATTTTGAGCTTCTAGCTGGCGTCGTTTTTTAGCCACTTGATCTAAGCGATCGGCAATCGCTTTTTGCATGTTTCTCTTGATTTTGGTATCTGTAAGAACATCCCACCAAGGAATGTAACGATCAATTTTTAACAATGCTGGATTGAAAGAAATTGTTCGAATCCATGCTGCTTGATCATTAGCTGTTGGATTACCTCCTAAACGATGATTAAGTGTCAACTGACGTCGTTGAGTATATAAACTGTTCGTTGTTGTATTTGATGTTAAATCCGCTGTTAGATAACTCTCTAGTATATTATTACCGATCAAAGCTAACATTGATAACATACATTTTTTAAAAACAACTTGTTGTTCAATCATACCCCCTAAAATTAAAAATTAAGAAAATTAAACTAACGTAAGGGTGTGGGTGTGGGCCAGAGATGTCCATCGCGGCGCTGCCGCTGCTGCGGTAGCGGTAGCGGTTAGTGGCACGGCAGCGGCAAGGTTTTTCGAAAAAGCATCGCGGCGCGGCAGCAGCGCGGGAGATTTTTTATCAATACAGTCGCGGCAGCGGCGCGGCGGTGGCACCTTATTTCTGGAAGACATTGCAAAAACTGCATGAATTTGCACAAAAATTGAGTGTCCACAGACGTAACACTCTAAGACTCAATGAATCTCATCGATTAGTGACAAGAATTATATTTCAATACATTCACAGCAATGAAATTCGAAACTTTTTTTCGAGTACCATCGCGGCAGCGGCACACTTTTTGGAAATTCATCGCGACGCGGCAGCGACAGATTTCGAGCCGCGATGGACATCTCTAGTGTGGGCCTTTGGTCTGATTTTTCTTACACCCACACCCGCTATGAGTGTTCAAATTAGTTTCATGAGCTAGGCCTGTAGATAAAACCTTAGATAATATTCTAGGTTAGCTCATTAAGTATTTTAAAACAGTTTAAAGATTATTTTGAACAGATAATATGTGAATATCTATATGACTAAGCATTTTGAAAGATTTCACTGTTTTTTTTATTATTCTCATTTTCTTGAAATTACAAAATTTCTCGATCTTTTTTTTGTACCATTTTTATATACTACATTCATAAAAGTATATTATTAACTAATACGTTTCCTGAAGGATTAAACGCAAAAGATTAATATTTGTTTGAAAACAGTGCCATTCTTTGTTTATCAAATAACATATAAGTCAAAAGTGTAACCATGAGAAAAAGTAACTTATATATTGAGTCAGTTTTCTGATGCTAAAGCTTCTCATTCCGAGAGAGAAAAGAAATGTAAACTAAAAATATTAAGAACATAATTACTTCATTTATTCAAGAATATTATTGCAATATAGAGGATTTTTCTTTCGTTCATTGACTAATATGATTTTTATTTGACTTACCAACTAATGTTGAAACAGCAATATGAGTACCCCATGCATCCATAAAATCACTATAGATAGTTGGATCATATGTTGTTGGTAATAGGCTCACAGCTTCTTCAGCATATTCATTTAATGTTAAATTATTCACTTCGAGTCGATACAATCCGATTGGCTGTTGAGTAATAGCTGTTGCTTGCTGCTTAGAAAAGAGCTGAAAGTTAATATCTAGAATTGATTTAGTGAGACCTAATTCACCACCCAACCAACTACCACTACCACTAGTACGAGTCCACACATCAGCAAATTGCAACGGAGTAGGATAAATAAATGATGTAGGTTTATTATCTCGACTGACATCTACTGGTGTTAGATTTACTTCATTCGGAATAGAAAATGATTGACCTGAGCCATTTTCATCTTTCCATATTTTCGATTTTGATTTGGATGAATAAGTTAATTTCAATGCAGGTAACATTAGCTTACCAGTACTAATGTCAATAGTCATACCAACACCACGATGTAATTGTGTAATTGTTGTCATGACTCTTGTCGTTGGTTTTATGTTTTGATTTACTCCTGGACAAAATGAACCGTTATAGCCAACGATTGGACATAACGCTTGACGAGCAGCATTTACATTTGATGCTAGACTTCGTCTGTGACGGTGCAATTCTTCTAAAAGTAGATTTCGTTTTTTTTTGTTTAAACCACAGTCTCTTTGTGGAGGTGGATTTAACTCTTTTAGTTGAGAAATATATTCTTTTGTATTAGTATCAGCAGTTGTTCGAAGATAAGCTAAAGCATCTGCTAAAGCTGTTCGCTGATGTCCTACAGGTAGTAAAGTATAAATAGGTCTTAGACGATATAGTACTGGCTTTGGATTTGATTTAACGGTAGGTGCCCATTGTTCCCACAATGTTGTGTTCATGAATTGAATACCACCAATTAATTTCGATGAAAACATCGAATATTCTCTAAATTGTTGATCTATTGATGACTCATAAGACGATGATGATTGACTACTTGAAAAGAACCACCAAGACTTTGTTGACTCCTCTTTAATCCATGTTTCAGATTTTTTGTACAGCAAACATGTCTTATACCAGATCTCTGATTGTAGAAGACCACCCATGTCTGCACTTTGAACAAAATGAGTACCGAACGTTGAAAAGAATTGATTGAACTTCATTGTATTATTAGGATTGAATATGTTTGGCAGTTTTTTTATTGCATCCTGTGCTACACTATTCAACTTTGGATAAGGAAAAGTAACCATAGAAAGTGTATACCATTTTATCTGTAGCAATCGTAATGCAAGATAATAATTTTCTTCATAAAATCGTCGATAAAATGTTTCAACTGATTTATAATTATGACTGGCACCGAAGCCTAAAAATCCAAAACTATCCGATTGTGTTGAATAAAATGTACGTTTATAATAATCATCAACTGTTTTAAGTTGAATAGAAAAATTAAGTGCCAAAGAATCAGGAGTATCTATGGCATAGAAACCAGCCGGTACTGAGTATGCTAGTGACATATTAAATGGATCACTATATAGATTTTTCTCATTCGTCTTTTTTATGTCAACTAGACACAGCTTACTTTGCACTGATAGAATATCAAAGCCACAACCAACAATATCGACTCCAGATATTAATGGCAAGGAATCAGACGATAATCTTGAGCTTCTTTTGTAATTTAATTGTGCCAATGTAGGTAATACGCCGTGTTTTTCATAGTAATCAATGGTCGTTTGAAGATGACTTTGAACTTCAGGATAATCATCTAGAAGATGTGTGAGAGAATTTAACGTTCGATTAATTACACTTGGATGTTCATCGAGTGCGTGTGTCCAAGTAAACCAGTCTAATTTTGATCCATTGCTCTTTATTGGAGGTTGATATAAAATGAATGTCTGTGAATCTTCTAATGATGAAAAATTTGCTCGACTACGATTTTCGTTGAACACTGTTCTTACATGATTGAGAGGTATTATCATATCTTTGATAAACAGAGATATTTCTTGTGATGTTTTTGAATAATTATATTGTGAATGAATAGTCTGATTAATAAATGTATATATATTGATGAAACCACCCATGATCACCGATGATATATAGTGAGTACCAAATGTTTCAATAAATTTATTGTATAATAATTGTTGATCTTCTGTAGTAGGATCAGAAGCACGACTATTCAATGTCTTTATACTTTTGTTGAACCATGGATCGAAACTACAAAATAATTAATCCTTTTAGAATAGAGCTTTGACTATCAACGTATATATTCTGATATATGATAAATAAACTTAAATAAATTTTTTGTAATCTCGTTACCTTGTAGAAATTAGCACAAACTAATTCAATAGTTATGATATATAAATACATTGAACAATGTAATACGTTTCGAGTATTATTCAATATTAAATTTTTGACTAGTACAAGCTTTGGGAAAAGTACAAAAAAAAAGACGAGTGGTGGTTTCCGATGCAATATCATTTTTTAATACATTTTGTTAATAAAAATATATTTAAAAAAATTATCGAAAGTTTGTCACACCATTAGGTAAAGACGATAGCTTCTTGAGCATGGATATTTTACGTGATGTAGCTAGAAAATCTTAGTTTGTGATCATTGAACCTAATAAGTATATAACAACTATTAATATCAATAAAATTATATATGAAAAATAATTATCTAAGATATGAATAATAGTTTTCTCTTCATCCATCTACACCTACTGGATTTCTATTTTGTTGTAACATTTCTAAAATATTGCAACAATTTTTTCATATGAGAAAATTTTTACAACGAAAAGTCTAAGAACTAAAATGATTCAATGAGATTTTTCGAAAAGAAAAAGTAATTTTACAGTCGTAATACGTAATAAATTTAGAGACTCTTGTAATTTATTTGAGTTTTGATCCATCAATGATTCCAACCCGGCGAATCAAAGTCCGTGCTCAGATAAAAGAAAGACAGAAAAATATGATCTTAATTAAATTTTTTTTCAGTTATAAATTGATTAAAATAAAATACACATAGATATACTAACGAAAAAATTGTCTTCACTCAGTTTTCATTACAATACTCGTCTAATATAATAAATGTTTCTAATCTGTGACAAAAATTTTACTTAATAAAATATTAACTTAACCAGTTACTAAGACATTTTTTATTCAAATCGATTCAATGAAGTATAATATTATTTCTTATTTTTCTCTGTTTTAAAAGTTTATACAATACTGAAGTTAAATATATGAAAGCTATTCATGTAGCAGCCTCAATATTAATGTCGACTGTTGTTTGCTCTCAATTTTCTTCGTATTTATCTTTTTGATTGCTTCTAAATACAAAGATAAAATCATTTGTTGAAGTTTAGATATCATATGTAAAAGAATATATTAAATTAAAGATTGATTTCAATATTAGAATAATTATTATTTTCTGATTTTGATAAATTTATTTTTTCATTTTAGGTTAAACGTAAAAAAATATTGATAATGTACTCACTCAAGTAAAAATGTTGGAGCTAATTGTATGGAATAAAGACCCCACCATACTGTTGAAATAATAGCAGTTTGTTTTGTTGTATTAAGAATATTTTGAGCATTGTTCAACATTGTATGATATTTAGAACTCATCGTTCCATTTTCACATATAGATGAGTGTTCAAATGAATATGATTGAAAATAACTACAGAATATTTTAATATCTCAAAATCTATTTATATGAAACACATACCTTAAACAGAAATCTTTAAATGTATATGCAACTGTATGACAATAATTTTCCACTCTCAAAGCAATATTCGTAACTTGAACTTTCAAAGACGTAGAATAAATGCGATCTATCCCAAGTACATTGAATATAAAATTGTTATCTGCTGATATATCACCTAGATCGAATAGTTTAGATGTTGAATTTTCCTCTTCAATACTCAACATTTTTACGCCATCAAAACCGGATTGAATTATATCGAGACCAGGTAATGGAGTTATTGACGCTGCAATATTCATCCATAGAAGAAAAAGTAATGATGATAACATTTTACGATCGTAGAACATTCTCATATAGATGTTTATTGATATTAAGAATGGAAATAACTAGTTTTTTTACTGAATATAGACGTTAATATTTTTTAGTATATATATATATGATGTTTTGTTCATCTGAGAAAATAGATGTGTTTATCCCTCGGTACTATGTAGTCAATCATAAATAATATTTTATTTTATTTCACTTGAATTATATTTATGTAAAGATATGCCTATGCAGTGATAATAATGCAAATAAGCATATTCAGATTGAAGTAATATATTAATGAATGTTAATAATGTTAAGAATAATTTATTCGCTTGCGTTTGAATAACAAGTGGATGCATTGATCAATTAACCATTTAACATTTACAAATTTATCAAAAAATATAATTCAATTGAATGGAAAAGTGTAACGATATAACATAAGTGGGTCTTCACATTATAGAAACTCACAATAATACTTTAGACTTTCGCTGAAGACAGTTTCCTGAAAATAAAATTCAGGTGTGAGAGAAAGTTTATTAAGATGATGATAATATTATTTTTTACTTATATATTTGTTATTCGTTACAGAAATGTTTTTTTTAGCCCATAGAAAAACTACATAAGATTTTTGAAAAAGAAATCCAGTCGAAATAAAGAACATCTTTTCAAAAATTGTATGCTTTATTGGAGATTCAGGCCATAGCGCCTATTACACTTTCATATCGACTCGGCCTCGTTTATGGTTTTCTATCCAAAATAATTCCGGGCTGGCTAAATAACACCTTTGATTCTAATATCATTGAATGAATTCTTGATTTAAAGCATACTTGCATCGAATTTTTGTGATTCTGTATGAAAAATTTTCATGATAAACCTCTATATAGTTAATTGATCGAACTAAATAATTTTGTAGAGGAAGATTAAAGGCATCATCTGAATTTTCGAAAGTGTTAGAGAATTTTCTCAGACTTGTGGACCATCCTCCTTCTACTTTTATCTCTTCGTGCTGCTCCTGGATCAAAAGCTACTTTTTGATCGGAAGTTTCTATGTCCGGGATGTTCGGTGACTTCATTATTGAAGCATCATAGTATGTGTCCCATCCAAAAAGTCCGAAAATGCAAGTGTTTTGTCAATAAGTCGACAAAGAAAAGAGATAAAGATCTGATGTCTTCACTATTGCACACAAGAGATTCTAAGGTGTGGAGATATGCCCAGACTTGATTAATCTATTTCCTGATCGATCGGATTTTAGCATATATTAATGGTCAGTGATATTTTTTAGATCAAGTTTCTATCAATGATTTCAAAACGATGACAGCATTTTGCAAAGAAGCTTTTTTAAACTGCGAACTAATGTAGGAATGATTCAAAGCATTCACTAAAGGATTTACCTAAGTGATTTTCAAAGCGATTTTTCTGAACATTCATCAAAGCAATTTAGAAGGTGATAGTCGATACTGATAACCGAGATCGCTTTATATGAACGTTTTTCTTGACTCATGGTGATGATGCATTAGTCATAAATATATGTCCAATATGTTTAGGTGATTAGCTATAGTACATACTTGGATATAACTTAATATTTTAATAATAGAGGCCAATCAAACGAAAAAGTTCAAAAGGGAAAGTGATCCGAGCCCATTTTTCGATATCAAAGTCCGATAACTAATAGAAGACCATATCGACGTCTTTTTCTAATATGTGAATTATGTAATATCAAATTTTCCCGAGCAATGCCGGGTACTTCAGCTAGTATTTTTATAACCTAGACATTAATCAACAGTGTTCAAAAAAAAATGATTTCTTTCTTCAACTCAGAATTCTTTGTAGTATGGAGTTCAGCATTTTTGTAACGAGAAATTAGTCTCCGAAGGCAATATAATAGCATAGATCGAAAATAGATGAGAAATTTTTCTTAACAATATTTCAATGAATAGACATTTACCTCTCGAAAACTTAGTCTCATACAAATACACAGCTCTTGTTTGATCATTGCTCATCGCGAATTAATTGGTGCAGAATAGGGATGTTATATTAGTGTTAATTAATGCTTATATGATACTTCTAATGTTGTATGTCATTGTAATTTAGCTAAATCTATCATTTATTATCTCATCATTCAATCCTCTAGAAACATTATCTAAAGATCCAACTAATAAAGATGAATAGTACAATACTGCTAATCATATAAGTTAATATTATCTTTATAATGGTTTGATGTTCATATCTTGCAGTGTTTTGAATCTCGTGAAAACCCAATGTGTCGATTATCTAATTCAACAAAACATCGAATTCTGACTGTTTTAGGAAGAATTTTTACTTTCATCATTTCACCTATCAGACTAATTCAATGTTCACTAAATTTTCATAGCACCTGTGCGTTACATCGATGTGAAAGGGAGGGAAGACATCATTGTCTTCCTATGTGTAAAAACAGTCGAACAAGTTAATCAGAATTCTAACATTTTTGTTAGTCGATATGGAATATTTAGTTTTCAACTTCATTGACATGTGGTCGGTAATACAAGCTCTTATAGATGATATTTATGATACAAAAATGAAAATATTGTGATTCATTTTTTTCAACTATCAATCGATTTATTTCCAATCTCATATTTATTTATATGAATAATCAATATAAGAACATTTCCTTCTTTCTCTCTCGATTAACATATATATATTTCTATTGACAAATTTCAATACCGAATATTAATGTCGATTATTGATGAATTCGTATCATATCTTTCACTAAAGAAAAGAAAGAGAAATATTCCTCAGTTTTAATTATCTTATAGCAAAAGACCGATTTCATCCGAAATGAATTTTCTCAATAGTGTAGAAAGATACCGAACACGAAAGTCCTAATATTAAATACTTTCATATGAGAACAATGTTTCATTTAATTCTATTTGACAATGATTATTATCAATCTTATTGAATTAATTATCGATGAAAAGTTTAGAAAAACTCTTAATACAAAAGTGAGTTAACATTGTAGTTCACAAACATTTTAAATTTATTATTCCATCATAAACGAACATTTTTATGATATTTTATTCTGTTTTCTACGTCTCTGGTTACATACATTTTTGCAGAAAATCCTATCAAATCGAAGGAGAATAAAAAAAAATGAATGGCATTAATATTTATCTTTTCTTTGTTGAATTCAACAATTGTTGAGTCTTACAATTGATAAAAGGTATAGAATAGTGTTTCATCAATACATCTCTAAGCTTTAGCTAAACAGTGAATTGCCTGTATCATATAATGTTAATTGATCAGATGTTGATCTTTCTATTGAGAATATATTAGCGGATATGATTCTGTAATTTCGCATCATATATATAATAAACTCAAGAAAAATCTACTCAAAAATGATAACACATTGGATGTCATCCAGATTGAACATAACTAAATTATCTTTTGACAGAGATTACTTAAATAATTGTTAAACGTTCGATAATTTAAAGAGTAAATTGAACTTCCATAGTCGATAAGATAGAGTTTGTTATTCAGGATAAAATAAAGTTTGAATAACTCATCTATGATAGATGACTATTTGACAAGAGATAATTTCTTCAATGAAACTTGCTTTCTGTTGTTTTATTATTAAGATATCATTGGCAATAGTTGATGAAAACTAAAAACAATTTTTTTCGTTCATTTTGTTACAAAAAGAGAAATGAACAGATGAATAATCGTTTAACTAACGAATGAGTAAGAGAGATAAAAAGGGTCAATGAAATACAACAGTTTTTTTTTTTTGGAGTCAAAGCCTTTTTATTAAGATGTTATAAAGAAAAAACAAAAATATAATACAGAAGGCTGGAGAGGAACGGCGAGACGCTTGACGAATGTCTTATGTCTCGTGAAAGTGGTGAAAAGTTGGAAGTTGTAATTATGGTGTATATGTTGCAAAGTTGAAGTTNGAATATAGGTGAGAATGTGCGTGAAAAGAATGTCAACAACCACACTAACACTGAAACCAACACTCTTTTTACTAAAATGATCAGCAGGGAAGACTGTAAAAACATTCGAAGTTACATACAATCTGAAGATTGTCGCTCTAAACACGGAAAATCTTGGTGGTGTCACTCTAATGTTATTCATTGAGAAATAATATTGTGAGGCGTACACCGAAAATTTTCAAGAATAAAAAGTATTGCTGCGTCAGTTTTATACATCATAGACAGCAGTAACAACAAATGACTTTTTCAAACGTTTTCGCTCGAACTATGACCGTTACTAAAACACATAATCATTCTTTTGATACAGTACTTTTCAAAAAGCGTATGTTTAATGCACTTTATGAGAATATTAGTTAAAATAAAGTAGGTGACTTTGAACTTGTTTTCAAAAATGACACGTTAAAATAAAAATTCAATTCTTCAATAATTAAGACATAATATTTCAACGAAGTTGAAATTAGATTCGAATTGAGATCGAAAGCAAACTTCCGGAGATGACATCGATGAGTGTTGTAGTCGATATTTGCACAAAGTGTCTAGTGTTGTTTCTAAACATGAAGCTCTATCAAATCAGTTACACATTTCTAAGAAATAATTCTCAATCGAATTAATTCTGCAGTTATTTTTTTGTTTTAAGAATTCAAAAGAAAAATGATTCGAGGTTTATGGGAAAGTGAAGATTCAATATGGACAGAAAGATCCAGTCCCAATTAAAAAAAAGCGATTCCCAATCTCGTCGATCGAACAGCTGAGTTCATCGGCAAGACGGTACATATTGAGAGCAGACTGATCAAATAATTTAAAAAGGTTTAGATTAATATCTGGCAATCAAATCAGAGATGCGTTTATGAATTCGAATGTCTTTTGTGGAACACGATGGAGAATGATTGTTGAAGTTTATTGCGAGAGAAGTGATATTCTATTCCTTCTCTCAGTTCACACAACAGAACGCTACAGAGAGACAGACAGAATCTATAGACTTTTCTAGAGCCACAGATCGTGACAGTCATTTCAGCATGATAGTCTACCTGATTCTGGTTTATACTATGATCGACACTGGAAGAGCTTTCGTTCACGAGCTGAACGAACCCATCTTGTTTCACATTCGAGCCCCGTAGGAACTACGTTCACAGTGTTTTGTTTGTGAACAAAAATCATTTGACACTGCACTATTGTTCTCATTCCTAGTAATTAAGGCTTACACCATAAAACATTTTAAGTTTATACTTGAGTTTAAAGATTAAAAGAATCCTATAATCTTTTATTTTACATTCACGTTAAAGCTCCACACTTAGTTAAGGGCTTTAAAGCATGTAGCAAAAAAAATGAATTCCCTTCTGCTTGATAAGCCATGGCAGATGCATGAAATGGTAATATTGGTTTTTGAATCTTGATATTATGGTTATTTACTATTGTATTATGGGCTTTTACGCATCACAAGTGGAGGATGAACATTAGGGGTTCTCAATATATCTGTGACGGTTCTGAGGAGTTTTTCATATGCTGCACATTGACCTCCAAAAACAATGATAGTAATAGTTAAGCTTCTCCACCATGGTTTAAGTGGTTCCATCGTGTTTCACATTTTAAGTCTGAGCAGAATATTGTGAAAACTTTTATTATTAAAATTATTATATGAATCACTCTAAGATTATTGATCATCTCGAAATGTGAAAGATGGAGAAAAATATAGTTATCTCGAATGGCATAAGAATGAGTTCACCAATAATTTGAGAACGCATAAAATACAATCACATTCTTTACGTTAAGTTCTGGCGCTTGAGCAACGCGAGGATTTTGTTATCGAACCATTTTTTTATAGGGCATTGCTCTGAGCCATTCAGACGGCAACGCTTTGTAGCCATGTCTTGCACCATACATGGTCCCACATACAGCTCCATTGGTGTCGGCATCGCCTCCCTGTCGAATCAAATCGTTCAGTGTCTCTTGAAATGAGCGTGTAGATCTTAAACCATAGAAACCTGCGGCTAAACATTTAAACGTGTAACCGATGACTTTTTCATCGTCAAGACGAAGATCATCTAAGGTTCGATCTTGACTGGTATACCACAGGAATTCTTCTCGATAGATTGGTAAAAGATCATCGCCTACTGTGGTCAATGTCTCTTGTTGAACACGACCGATGAGTGATTCCAGATCATCGTCAGGCGATCGAATGATATAAGCAATGGCAAGACATACTGCTACACACGATGCGACACATCGTGGGTCGAAATGAGTAGTTTGACACATTTGAATAGTCGTTGATTTCACCTGAAAATAACCGATGAAAACAAATTAAGAAATATCTCAGCTGATCTTTGTATAGTATAACATTTTGAATTTGTTTATGGTGAATATACACCTTCATTCAATCGTCAAAATCTACAGAACTTAATGACTACGATCTAAGTTTGCCTTGTCAATGTTATTGTAGTGGACAACAGCGGATGCAGAACATCTCATAACACCACCATTCGGGGCTGCTTGTCTTTCAGTGCTCTCACAAGCGTTGCGACTGACCTCGATTGGATTTTCATAGAAGTGGTGTGTTTGAACAATCTGTTAATTAATGAAGAATCGTAACATCGACAAATATTTTTTTCCATAGAGATCTTCATAATTTAACTCAAATTTGAAATCAAAATGAAACGACAGTGATATTTCACTTTGTTTTTGTAGCAAAAAAAATGAGTTTACCTTAGCTACATTGACACCCAATCCTAAACCTCCGAAATCGTCGAATTCAGGAAACCCATGTCGAATCCACATATTCAATTTTCTCACAAAGATTTTCACATCGCCATCGTGTTCACTCAAGGTTTCCATGAGTAACAACCACTGATCTGTATCATCCGTCCAATCACCACGTATCCGTCGAGCAGAATGTTGAGTTTGAACATAGTTCGGAAATGCAATCAGTTGTGTTGCATCTGGATAAGTAATTGCCACTTCGCAATGCTTCTGAAACTCAGTCGATAGACCATAAGCGTCACCTAGCGCCTGTCCGTAGGCACAGCCCAATAGACGATCAATCAGGTTCATATGATTCGTTTTAGAAGTGAACAAGATATCGAGTAAATCGCTTTCGTCAAAACGATAGGTAAGAGACGTATTAATGCTCATTTCTCCGATTTTTCTACAGATATAAGATATTTAATATTAGAAGAGAGACTTTGAGTTTCATATGTATCTAATTTTACTCAAAAAAAAACTCATACATCGGAACGGTCCTCAACACTATAACCATGATTTGTATCGTTGTTTACGATCATTTCTACAATTCTGTTTTTTCAGAGCTGAAAATAAAATAGTCCTTTGAATGGCGAGAAAAATAAAAAGCAGCGACTATGATGAAAAAATTAAATCCTAAAATAACAGTCTTTAGTTTTATTCTGTGCCAGTCAGATTAATTTTAAATAGAGCGTTTTTACGCTGAAAAAATAATAACAAGAAAAACAAGTTTTATTTCTTTAACAGGCAACTTGGTGGGCATCTTCGTCATCAGACTCACTTTCTTTTTCAAACAATTGTTTTTTCTGAAAATGTAAAAGCGCACATTTTCACCCATATAAATGCGTTTATTGATCAATTTTATTAGACTGGGCAACACTCTTTTCTTTTTTTATTATCTGCAGTTAGGTTTCTTGTTTCATTCATATTTTTGGTCTTTTTCCTCGTGAATGTCTATAGTTTTTTCTTTACAAATAATACATTTGTTTACTAACCTTTGTGTAGAACATCATTGAAGAGATGCAGCTACCTCAATCACAGAGTTGTACCGGATTCTCAGCAGAAATTCATGAAGATGAAGTTAGCACAAGATTCGAGTAATGCTTGCCCATATTTGCTTAG